>QGMF01000615.1:0-23327 GCA_007821475.1 Lachnellula arida | reverse complement strand
ATGGGGAGGAGGGAGAGGGTGGTGAATGTTGTGCGGAGGTTTAGGAGGAATGCTTGGGTTCTGGGGGGTTGGGTTAGTGTTGTTTTGTTTTGTTTTTTCTTGGATGGTGATAAGATAATATGGTATGGAGTAATGGTAATGGAGATAGGAGGTGGAAGTGGAAGTTGAGGGTAGATAGACAAATGGATGTAAGTATATACCTACTCTTCAGCAGTAAAACCCCTCCGTTCCTTCAAATCCGCACCAGCGCAGAAACAGCCCTCCACCTCACTCGCCAGAATCAACGCCCTCGTCGGACCCCTCCCATCACTCCCCGCCGCCCCGCCATAGCTGGCCTTCCTAGGGACCTCGTTCCCTTCAGCATCGTATTCCGCGGCGATGGAATCGATGTTCGAGCGCAGCTCTTGCAGCAGGGCGCGCGAGAGGGCGTTTCGTGCCAAGGGGCGCGCGAGCGAGAGGATGCGGATTCGGCCGGTTGAGGGCGCGGGGATGTCGGTTATGGTTATCAGGGGGGTGGAGGGGGTTGTTGAGTATGGGCGTGGGCGGAGGAGGAGCTTGGGGAGGGTGCAGGGGCGGATTGGTAGACGCATTTTGGAGTTGTGGTGGTGGGAGGGAGGTGAGGTGAAAGAGCTTGGGAAAATCTGGGGAAGCTGAGCCACCAGAGCTTCATGCGATGTCATCAGAAGATAGATCCCTGCACATGTACCGATCGAGATATATATCTTACAACTTCCACAACGCCACTTTGAAATTCTCTCCTTCCACATACAAACTTCAGAGCCAATAATCCATTTATTCATTTATTTCATAATGGATCCTAATGCACCCGCAGAACTCTCACCCGCACTCATTGCCTTCGCCTCGAAAATGCTCGACGCTGCTAGAGCGGGGCAGATGGATATCTTTCAACAAGCATTGCCAGCGGGTTTACCACCCAACATGGCGAATGACAAGGGCGACAGTCTTGTATGTTATGTTTTCCCTTTCTTCTTCTTCTTCTAGTTCTGTGAATCCGTGAATTGAAATCCGTTGGATCTTCACCTGATGATAATCAATCAACATAGCTCATGCTCGCTGCATATCACGGCCACGCCCCGCTCGTCAGACTCCTGTTATCGCATGGAGCTGATCCCAATTCTTTGAATGATAGGGGACAGTCGCCTTTAGCTGGTGCTGTGTTCAAGTTGGAAGCCGAGGTTGTTGAGGTATGTTTTGGTTTATTTTATCATACTCCCACCACCTTTGTATCAAAGCCTTTTGCACTGGGGAGTAGTGAGTAAGTGAGTGGAATGGGGTTAATGATGAGAGATAGACGTTGCTTGAAGGAGGAGCGGATCCTGAGTATGGGACGCCGAGTGCGATGGAGGCTGTTACGCTGTTTAAGCAGGAGGAGATGTGGAAGGGGAAATTTGAGGAGGCGAGGGGGAGGGGGAAGGCTGGCGGGAAGTAAGTGGAGTAGAGTTTGTGAGGGTGATGGTGGAGGGAGATATGTTTGAATATTTGGCGAGATAGGACGGAAGGCGAGACGTTCTTATTATATATAAGATCTACTTCCCACCTGTCCAGCCATCATACTTACCATGAATGTTTTTGACCGCTCATGGGAACAGACTAGCTCTCTGTTGTGGTTTAGGTGTGTCAAAATCCTAATAGTTTCCCTCTAGATCCTAGCGAATAAGTCACGAATGGGCTTTCTAACAGACATTGTTCTTGGAAGCAGATAGGTAGAATGGTTGCCGTGATAATTTTCTACCAAGAATTATAGTAATGGAAAAGATAAATCGTGGGGCCTTGCTAGGGTTGAGAAGAATGAAATCTTCATACTCTAACGAAGTGTTCGGGGTGATGAAGAATAGGCTTGCCATCTGCGGGAAGGAAGCTAGTCACGTGCTAACATTTTGTGATACCTCTACAAGCAAGACCCAAGCATACTACCTACTCTTGAAAGAGGGTGGTTTTGGAAGTTCTGTAATATAATGTATACCACAAGTTTGAGATAGCATACTGCTGCAATGGTTGGATTCCTCGAGAAGCACGTGACTAATACAGACTTCCTTACTTGCAGGTTTGTATAGACCAGGAAGTCAAGGGTGAATATAAGATTACTTGAACCTTACCTAGAAATTAAAACGAGGTGATTCATGACTCCAAATATTCCAAGTAGTTAGGGCGAGAACATATGACCAGAAAGCATAGATTTCTCTTAGGTTTCAGCCTACTCTGTGCATTAGGGAAGAGCATTGGGCTGTATAGTATTATTATATTTGGAAAAATGGCAGGAGAGGCTCAGATCTTGAGTACTATGGTGAAGATTTAAACAAAAATGTAAGCTAAAAAGAAGCAAGGTTCGATATTGCTCTATTGAAATACATACATAAATGATCAGATGGAAAGGAAAGCATAGATAGAAGCCGAAAATCTTAAAGCGCATGGAAAGAAATTGTATCTCAAGAGACGTTTCTCTTTGATATCATGGAACCCCTTTGAAATGTAGAACTATAGGTTTGGAAGCCGGCAAGTGACAAACGACACCTGTCTGAAAATGCCGCAGTATATCATCATTGGAAATTCCCTCGACGCAATGCAATTCCCTAAGGTTTTAGCTAGTAAAAATTAAAGGCCACAATCTCTTGACACGTATTGATCTCACTGGTGATTAGCTCAAGCAAGCGCTAATGAGAATGTGCCACCAAACGCCCATTGCTGTAGCCTGTACCTATATCAGGTCTGATATGTGAACACTATCAACCTCATAAATTATCCCAAACAGAGTTCTTATGCAATCCGTACATGTCGCGGCGATTATTAGAGTTTCGCAATTTTTCATGTTAAAGGCTTTTAGTATATCGATAGGAGGCATTTTTGAACAAATCAACGACGATGCCAGTACTCCTACAAGATGGATAACCTTCTTTAAGTTCGATGGTGTTGTTCAGCCACACGAGACACGGGACCTCCATTCGGCAGGCACTTCCCACGTGGCTGCTCAGGGAAAGTCGATGCCTGATTGGATGTCCTATACGGTAAGCGTTTTAGCTCAGGGACGAATAGCCCCGTAGTCAACTTTCTATGCACGCCAAAGGGGGCACGCAACCAATAAACATGCAAACCCAATCTACTCCTCGCAAGACCAACAGCCTCTTTGGATCACCAGGATGGGAACTTCGGATTTGGCCTTGAGAACAGAATGAGGTGCCTTGACTTGTGGTAGGTATTAGCCACACCGCTCTTCTGTGCTAAAATCCTACCGTAACCTCCATCTGCAATCCGTATATTATTTTTCGGGAACCGACAGGAAAGGGTGAGGGCGTGGGTATGGGCGTGGTACCGTATCGTGTGGTGTCACCTATCCCCGATGTAGCTTTCCCCTCTCGCTGAAACTTCAAGTGTCCTTCCTTGCCTTGAGACGGAGCGTCCTATGGGAACCTGGTGAACCCCTCTTCAGTGCCTCCAGCCCGCATAGAATATGCTGTACAGTACATGCGAATGACCTGCATACCTGTTTACTGAGTACTGAGTGCTTGCCTCCCGTTGGGTTTTGCCAGCGATTATAGATAGAAAATAGCCCTTTTTTATGTAGAAAACAAAGCTGCACGATTAGCCTCGTGGTTGAGAGCAGAAAAAGAAGTAAGGAAAGAAGAGACGTGTGAGAAGCAGTGATGCCAGGTACGGAGTACATGTACAACGGTACGGCGTCAGGAACACCTCTTGACCCCGCCCCTGCAACAATCAGTGCTGAAGCGAAACCTCCGAAAGGTTGGCAGGAAAGAGAGAAGCGCGTACAGGACACGGACGCTTTGTCACGTCCACCAGCGTCAGCCCAAGCCAGAGACAGCCTCAGACAGGAGAAAGCAGAACAGCGCAGCAAACAACTGGTCAAGGTGCACGAGCATGACCCCCGCCCACCCCCCATCTTCACCTTACTCGTTAGGAACCTCCGTAAAATACCAAGGTGCCTTTGGCAGCTAGGACCGAGTAGGCTGGTACCGGCCTGTATGCAGATTAAATAATTAAGCCTCCTAACAAGAGAGAGCTTCCTACATTGCCTTATTAGTCGAGGGAAGACGCAAACCGTGCACTGCTACTGCTATGCTCAGCGGGCGCCAACTGTAAATTCAAACTTACCAAAATTCCATTCCATCCATCTCATCTCCATCAACTGCAACATACATACCTATCGTACTTCACCTCTACAGTATCACCAAATAATACGAATACAGATGTTTCGCGACTAGGATTCTTTGTAGCCTCGTGGCCAGGAATACACCAAGAAAATACTCTAGTCCCGCAAAAGCAAACATCGTCGACGATCCAATCCAACAATTCTCCCCGGTGCCAGCCGGACTTTAATTCCTTGTACCCAACAATCAATTCGAAGTCTGCCACATCGAATAGTCGACAACTACATGTACAATTCTCACAGTCCCTACCGTCTGTTATCAGTGAGAAAAAAGAAGACATCGGTCTCTCCCGCGCCCTTCGGCAGTTTCAATAGCAGGTCGCATCTTCTGTTTCCAACGTTTCCCGTCAGAAACCCCAGGACCGAGCTCTTATTATTATCACAAGGTTCCTATTCCACGATCGACCGAATGCGAGGTTGAACGTTGTCCAAGATTCCGAGATTGCAGCAAGGCAGGTTCTGCCGCTGTGCAACTGTTAAGAGTTGTCGTCGCTGTCGCTCTTTGTGTCGCCAAATCTGCCCCCTGATCGGTCCCTTCCTGATGCCAGCCTTGCCTGCCATCATCGAGGCTTCAAGATGCAGTCCTTCGAGAACATGCCATTGTCGCAGCCAAAACGCAACGGCGCACCTTTGAACGTTGATACTGCTAATTACAGAGGGAAGAGGATTGATACTTCTCCCCCACATACGGCCTCCGCGGCTCACGAATCTCGGTCTAATAGAGGCAACATTGCTGCTGCGAATCGAGCGCTGAAACCAAGAGAGACATTACTGGACGATACCACACCGACGGATCCTGCTGGGAACAAAGAAAATGAGCCAGGGAATGGGCAGCGCGGACGTGATTCCCACGATCTCTCTTTGTCGCCGAGACAAGTAACTCGCGACTCGCTGGTCGATAATATGTTATTATCCCTCGACCAATTTTCATACCAGCAAGAAGGCGAGGGGTTTGGAACAAGGCAGGCCGTTGACGAGGAAAGGTTATATTCGACTTTTGACGAAGAGGAACCCTATCAACCTACATCGAATTTCCCGCCCAGAAACGGCCGAACAGGACATAATTATTCCTACAGCTCCGACTACGAGGGCGCAGACGACTCCAGCCGATACTCCTCGGGTCAAGCGTCTCGAGGGCGAAGGAGTAATAGCAGTTCGAATTTTCAAACCAGCTTAGGAAGGATTGATAGCATTCGCAAAGATTCAGGCGGCCAGGGGTTTGGTTCAAGGGGTCCAACGGCACCAATAACAGGGATACATTCGCGTAGCGGCAAAGGTAGCAAGGGAAGCAGTGCCAATAGTTTTGACCTTGGATACGCACCGGTTACAAGCAATCAACGTTGGGGGCCAGGGATTCATGGGAGATCTTCAAGTTTTGACTATGGAGCGAATCGGCAGACCATGACTTCACAATCGGATGGAATGGCTCGACAAAACGCCCCCTCCTTCACCCCGTACGACTACGATGCTGCGCCAACTCCTACAGTTCCAGTTGGGCCTCGAAGGCCTCGTCCTGCATCACCGATCTTGATACCACAGCAAGAACCTTCGCAGGTGGCCCCCGAGCCGGTGAAGCTGGAGCGGAAACGGAGTACAAGGTCATCTAAGAGCGCATATGTGCGCAAGGGGTCTGCGCATCCAGCAGGGGGCAGGCATGATTATGGGCTCGATGACCAAAATCGCCAGCTTCCACCTCTGCCTGCTTTTATTAGAGAACCAGCACCGGGCCCATTAGTCGGGTATGAAAAGGCGAAAAGCCCACCAGTTTCTTCAGGATCGACTCAACCCTCCAAAGAAAGGCCTGGATTTTTCAGAAGAGTTTTTGGTTCCTCAAAGAACAACCTTGCACCTGAACCTCCTGGGTCACACGGTTCCACTGCATCTGCTGAAACAACGAGTCGCCCAAATAGTAAGCCGCATCAAATTGTCAACCAGACCAAGTCTCAACATGTCCCACCACCTCGAGAACCACCACCTCCACCAAAAGAGCAACCCCATGTACTCACCAAAAAGACGTCGTCCTTCTTCCGGCGACGGAAGAAGTCAGTGACGGAACCTCAGCCCCCCATGCCTGTTCCTATTGTCCCACCTGTGCTCTCACAAATGGGGGACGAGAGCAAAGGTCTACCAAGCCCCGTGAGCAGTCTTCGGGAAGTTATGAATCCCTACCTCAGGGCTCCCGCTAGGACTTCAATGGGCCCACAAACTCAAATAAGTATTGATCGCCAGATGAACGATAGTCCAGACTCGCACGATCGCAATGTGAGAGGCTTTTCGCCAGATTATGAGCCTGACAAAAGCGCCACAATCAGAACTGTTAAACCTAGTTCGCGGGATGCTACTGAATCTAAGCAGTCAAGTTCTGCATATCAGACCGCGGGCCGAACGGGGTTTGACGGCCAAGACAGAGACATGCGTGACGGCACGTTTCTACAAGATAACAGTGATATTGATCCTGATGCTCCCAGTAATGCTTCGAAATTTGACAATGTCAATAAAGATAACTCGGAAGTTGGTAACACTCTGTCGCCAATATCCCCCATTACCCCCATGTCAGCCACTCCATCAGTAGCCCGAGATATAGCTCTTGTTGCTCAGTATGAGAGAATTCACGCGAAAAGATCTCCAACGGTGGCGAAATTCGAAACGGCAAAGACTTCTCCTACAATTGAGTCTCCCAGGAGCCAAGCAGAACCGAACCAGAAGAAACCTGTAAAGGAGGAGGAATGGATCATGCTTACACCTACAAAACCCGAGGTCCCAACCGAAAATGAAAACCGTGTCTGGTTAGAACCATCCGACGATGAAGAAGTGGAAGACAGTACTCCTCTTGGTGCAAATGCATCCAAAATTAATGACTCAACTGATACAGTCTATCAGTCTGCCACAAGTCTACCGATCGTTCAAGTTGAGGGGGAGCTCGAAGAGGAGCTTGAAGAGGAGACATCTAAACCACATCTTCTTAGTGCTGCTGAGGCTCTTCGGTCTCTCGACGACCTGCCACCTGCTGTGGATAACACCATTCCGGTGGAAGGTGATCGTGAGAGGGCGAAAAAGATATATGATGGGAACGAGGACTTCATCCAAAAGGAAAAGGCAGCTGCATGGATGGGAGAAGAAGGTCCTGCTCGTTCAAGAACCTTGGTTGCTTATATGGAACTGTATGATTTTGCAAATCTGAACATTCTTGCGGCTCTACGGAACATGTGTGGCAAATTGGTTTTGAAAGCCGAGAGTCAACAGGTCGATCGCATTCTGTGTTCTTTTGCTCAGCGATGGTGCCAATGCAACCCCAAACATGGATTCAAAGCGACTGGTAGGTACTCTATTATTTTAGGTCTGTATTTTACTAACATGTATTGCAGATGTCGTTCATACTATTTGCTACTCGATCCTGCTACTGAATACTGACTTGCATCTTGCCGATATTGAGCAAAAGATGACTCGGAGCCAATTTGTCAAAAACACAATGCCTACAATTCGGAAGAGCGTTTCCGAGTCCGCCCCAGATGCTTTTGAGACGAGACCCTCTGTTTTACCAGGAAAGAGCCAGGCTTTTGGTGTGGATTCTAGTGATAGTGCTTTGAAGCCGGAGAAGGAAAGGACGTCTATTGAAGCCGAACGTCCTTCTTGGCGATCCTCCTTCAAGCCTCCACCTCGAATAGATCCGGATGGGAACCGCATTACTCCAACCCCTCTTGACTACGATACTCCCCAGGATGATTGTGGCCCTCTAGTGAAAGCACCGTTTCATGGGACTTCACGCACTTGGGAGGTTCAAGTCGAAATCGTTCTCAAGGACTTTTACAATTCTATTCGTAGTGAACGCCTTCCATTATTCGGCGCTCCTATCGAGAAGCCACAGCTCCAACCAGCGTCGACAAGCAGTTTGGCTGTGTTTACTAACGGTATGCTTCGACGCAGCCCTAGTGTTCTAAGCAAAGCTCCTTCCGATTCCCAAAGCTATGCAAGAGGTAGGACCGCACAGACAGTTCGTGAAGGGAATGGAAAATGGGCCAACAAGAACCGTTCAAGGCCCCGGTTGTACCCTGGTTCTGGGATGGGATCTAGTAGAACTAGCTTGGATGACCAATCCTCGATGTGGAGCCCGTCTGTCTCTTCAAGCACCTGGAGCAAATACTCCCTGGGGAAAACGCACACGTCGATGTCTGTCGATTCGCTTGGATCCAATTGGCCTCAAGGTGATTATCAGCAATCGATTGGTTTCGCCAATGCTCTAAGCCAGGCCATTATTCGCGAAGAGACTGTCGGCAGTGCTGGTAGCATTGGAAGTGAACATGAAGAACTTCGCGTCGCACCTCTTCTCGAGGACGAGTCTTTGGAGCTTGCTGGTGCGCCATGGGCGAAGGAAGGTATTGTCAAGCACAAGCATCACCTCGAAGCTTTGGATAAGAAATCCAAAGACCGCAACTGGAACGAGGTCTTTGCTGTCGTTGAGAAGGGATACTTGAGTTTGTTTTCCTTCTCGACGAAAAGTATGCGTAACAAGGGTAAAGGCAAGGTTACTGGAGGCGTTGTTGGTGGTGGCAACTGGCAAGAAAACGCGCAGAATCTTGGGTCATTCCTTCTTAGGCAGACCATTGCCAGTGCCCTTCCACCACCTGGTTATTCAAAACAACGTCCTCATGTGTGGGCTTTGTCATTACCTACTGGCGCGGTCCATCTCTTCCAAGTTGGCACCCCAGACATTGTCAAGGAGTTTGTATCGTCAGCCAACTACTGGAGCGCTCGCCTTTCGAATCATCCATTGGTTGGAGGTATTAGTAATATCGAATATGGCTGGTCTGATTCTATCGTCAACAACGCCTTGGTCGCGGCCATCAATGAGAACACTCCTCTAAGACAATCAATCAGCGGTCCTCGGCCAAGTATCCAAAGCTCTTTGAGATCTAGTTTCGACCAATCCAGCGGAAGTGTGAGGTCTAAACTACCTGGAGACCGCATTGCAATTTCAGACTGGTCCCCACCAACGCAAAGCATGCGAGCGAGTAACTTGATGGAGGCCGATCAATTGCAAACCTTGGTCACCTATGTCGCTGGCATCGAGGAAGAGTTTCAGAAGCACAACCAATTGCGAAGCCCTATGCTTCTTGCTGTAAGTCATCCACTTCTATTTTTGAATAGGACTAACGCAAAACAGTTCACACCTCGCCACCCGAATTCTCAGAAAGCAATGGCAAACTGGGAAAAGAAATCCTCATATCTTCTACGCGAGATTGTGAAATTCAGAACCTACATTGATTGCTTACACTCGGCCCAAGTTGGCAAACAACGAATCTATACCGAGCGAGCTTCCCAAAGGGCCGTCGCAGAGGGGTATGACGAAGAAGATGGCGACATTACTTTGCGCCCGGAAGAATAACTCCAACTTAATATCTTTTCCTTTGTTTTGCATTATAGGGGTTGCACAACGACATTATGTTCACGTCTCATGCTCCTCTACTCTCCTTCACCACCAACAACATACAACACTTCACTTCACGAACATTTCTTCCTTTCTAGCTTACAAAAAGCACATACTTGTATAATACGTACCGTTTTGGATTGTGCGCTGGCGTTGGCTACTGGCTTTTCTGTTTTGGTGCTTTGCTGTAACACTATTATACCCAGCCTGCGGTGCGCTTTTTACCTTTTTTGATGGGGATAGATGGGGCTTATGAAGTATGACTTATTATGAGGCGGGTTGTTGGCTGGCTTGCAGTTTTTTCTTCTTCTTCTTTTCTTTTGTTTTGTATGGTATGCGGGCATAGTTAGAGGCCGGGTGAGGTGATGATGAAATTGTGTTTTATGAGGTTAGAGAAAGGAAGGAATAAATACATAAGCTTTAATTTGAGGAGTTTCTTGAGATTAGTTGGGGTTTTTGGTGAACGCAAACCTGGGGGCCTTGCGGCGTGCACAGCCGCACTCAGTGTAGGTACGGAGTACAAGGTGCACTAAGGGGGGAATTCCCTAATTAGGTTCATTTCCTAAGACCCTTCCTTTCCTGTTAGGATTTTACCTATCTAGGTAAATTTAGTGAATGAAACATCTATTATTTATTGCGCCTTTGACATCCACATACCTATAGCGCACGCAAACAATTGGTCCCCAGGCGCGAGGGGTGCTGGCTCCCTTGCATTGAAGCTATTAAGCTCTGTACGGAGTATTGTATGGCAATCCAGGGCCGTGAGGATTCGTGCAATGTGCGTCAAGCGCTATTTTTATCGCGATCCTTAAACTGAAAGGAGGAGGAGGATTGAACAAATCTACGGAGTAAGCTTAGTGCGGGTCTGTCGGCTTTTCGAGATATAAAAGTGAGGCGCAAAGGCTCTCTGGTTGGGTTCTTCATTCCTGTCAGTTTATATGCTCTTTTTGTTTAACCATGAGACTTAGTCTTGCCCTGCTATTGGGCCTTTTCGCTCTTAGCTACAGCTATATCGTGGATGGTTCTTGTGCGGCGTATAAAAATATACTTACAGAGGGTATGAAAAGCAGTTTTGATCTCGCTCAGGCCGCACACGATATTTTCCAAAATCCGAACGAGGGAGATAAAGATACACCGGCCGCGATTGCCCAGCAGGACCTTTTAAAGTATATGTTTCTTGGCGCAGTGGGCAATGACGCTAAGCTGGCTACCATCAGCTCAACATTCGAATCGGTGTTGAAGTTTAATACGAATAATGGGAATCCCGAAGTAACTCCACATTCGTCGACCTATTGGTTTCCTACTACTAATAAAGTGCTATTCTTCTGCGATTATAAGCGTTTCAATATCCAAAAGGATACATCTAAACACAGAGACTGCTCGGGGGCTCCAACGCCTAATATTACTTGCGATAGTCTTATGAAAGTCAATATCTATCTCGACACCGATTTGGTGAAATATTGCCTTGACCCTACCGAGGATAAAAAATACATGGTAAGCAACTTAATAACCAGCGATACAGTACCATCTCAAGCACTAACTATGCCAGGCTTGGACCATGTTTCCGACGGCGGCTCGACCTGCAATTATTCAACTATGTCCTTGGTACTTGGAAGATATACGGAGAGCTAAATTTAGAACCTTGGGAGATGTAGATTCCACAGCCATAGAAGCTATGTCAGCGGAAAACTTTGAGAAACTAGCCATGGACGTGTTGAGGTTGTTTGATGCTATTCTACTTCACGAACTGACGCACGCCATCTCGACCCCTCCCCCTACTATAGATATAGGCGGATATAAGTCATATGGTAACGCAATAGAGACTCTTTCCTTTCCTTTCCTTCCCACCCCCCCTTATTCCAATAGTCTCAAGAAAGCAATGCTAACTATCTACCACAGGATGGAAGGCGGGACGACGAATAAGCGATCAAAAGATCATCAACAATGCGGATAACTTTGGCTTCACTGGCCTAGGAGCAAGGATGATTTCTCCGAAACGCAAAGACATGATAGCTGCGCGACCCATGGAAAACGGAACCATACAAATCCTCCCTGCCAATTAAACCCGCTCACAAAACGAGATGCAAGTTCGTTGCCTTTTTCTGCCTGACTACCTAGTTGCGGAGGCTGGGGGAGGGAATGCCTCGCTGGATATGAATGAACGCACGCGCTTACAGTATTGAACTGTATGGGAGGTTTTGAGCAGGCGCTTAAATTTGTACATCGGATCGGTTCCTAAGGTACTCCTTCTAAACTGCTCGTGCCTTCTTCAGCTCACTGAGGCCTGGCCTGCTTTACAGATCGATGGATTTCCTTGCTTCTCCTCAAATTACCCTCTCCTGCCAGGATTGTATTGGTTAATTCATCGTGTGGTGCTGTAAAGGAAGGAAAAACCAAGGCGCTGGTGTTACGTCGAGGTAGAGGTGGTGTGGGCGTTCAGTGTATATAAGTCAAGTCCCATCCATACCCATGTGAGCAATCAATAAATCAATCAATCAACCTATATCAAAGCTACCCTGCCTGCCTCGTCCCTCCTTTACTACATCTCTCTCATTCATTCCCCACCATACCCATAACCATGACGGATTCCGAGCCAGCAGCTACGTCTAACATCGCCTACGAAGGCGTATGGCAACAGGAGCACACCAATGCGTTTCTGCAGCGCTATACATGGACCCTGGGTTCCTCGCGCGCAGTTTTCGTGCTCGGCGCCTTTGCAGCGTTCTTCGCTTTCTCGCAGTTGAGGACTTGGGTCTTGGTTAGGCATTTCGTCGTCCTGCGCAAGAAAACGGTGCGGTTGGATGGCGATGCGAGGCCGGAGCCGCTGGAGCATCTGTCGCAGTCGAGCGCTGTTGCGGATATACTGCCGTTGGTAAAAGGGTGGGCAGGGGGGTTGTGGTTGTGGATTTCTTCTTCTTCTCGACGACGACGGGAGGTGCTGGGGGGTGCTGGTACGCTGGGCCCGGGTGATGCTTCGGTCATCTCGTCGTGGTTTGGCATCTTTGCGCTGCTTAACGTGGCGGTGTTTAGTGTTCTGGGAGTCGTCCTGCCGTACGTGTTGTCGGATGGGGCGTTGGGGGCGCCGCTCGTGCGGTCGAGAGTCACGGGAGAGTGTCTGGACGCCCGGGGCGTCGACAGCAGCCGCAGAGAGGACTATATAGCGGCGCAGCGGGCGAGAGCAGATGCTGTGTTCAATGTCTGTCTGGATCAGTTTTCGGAGGACTGTGGAAGTGCGTACTACATTCAACGGCCACGGATGAGCATCTCGCGCTCTGTCGAGTGTCCGTTCGCGGCGCACATCTGCCAGAATGGTTCAAGGCCAATCGAGATCCTGCATTCGAACATCACGCTGTTCGAACTGGGGATCAATTCGGGGTCGAAGCTTGCGGTGAACCATCGGCTTACATGCGTGCCGGTCTATCTGGATTCCTTCTTGGTGTTTGATGCTAGTTCTCGCAACCAGAGTTTTATATCGGTGGACGAGAGGCATTTCCATGACGACCCGGGGACGGTCTCGCGGGAGACTACTATGGAGCTGCAGACCATGAACGGACCGAATTCCTTCACGGACAAAGCCTCGGGGCGCCGAATATCAGACGAAATGGCCATCAGGGATATCACCATTCTACCACGAGCAAGCCCATCGCCTCCCCGCTTCGACGAACCCGACTCCGAGTACTTGCACTCCGGTATCCGAAGAGACGACGGAACTTCATTCCTCATTCTCCTTCGCGCTGGTTTCATAAAGAGCAGAACTGCTATCCACGACCCGTTCTTCGCTACTACGCAAAAACACACCCGGGATCCCGGATCCGGCTCTTTCGGCAACGGCCTCCTCCCGTACTATTCTCCCGATTACGAGGCTACGGCTCTAGGCTGCGTCGAGCAGTTCCAGTACTGTGTGTCCTCGACTGGAACCTGCACGCCCTGGGGCGAGTTTCCGAGGCGGCTTTTGAGAGAGGCAGAAAGTGGTTTGGGGATAGGAGGACAGCAGGCTTCGAGAGCGGAATTTCGTGAGTGGACGATCATGTGCTTGCTTGCTTGCTTGCTTATCCGGGGCGAGAACCTAAGGCATTCTTCGTAGCTCTGGGCTTGTTGATTGCAACAGCAGAGAAAGCTGACTATTTGTTTGGCATTTCAGAAATTTTCTCTGTGTTGATACCCTCGTCCGTCTCAGTGGTGAAGTACCTACGAGACCGTGTATACAACATAGTGCCGCTGTCAAGGTCCGTTCCCTGGACATGGCCGAATCCCACTCAGGGCCCTAAAAACACCAAGGATTACTGGGCAACAGAGGTTGAGACGTGGTTTGTGAAGGGAGCACTTGACGGTATTCTATCCACGCAGAACAGCGCACGTTTCCCCCCGAAAGCCTTGGAGGGGCATTATTTCTCTGAGAAATCATCCGATCTGAAGCAGTTTTTATGCGGTCGTATTCTTTTCCGAGATGCTAACTATACCAATGTTAACTGGATTGGGTTTTGGATAACGACTGTTTCACTTACTCTCGTATGCCTGGCGAGTTATACTATCGGATGGATTGACAAGATGACGAGGAAGGCTTGCGAATTCGTTGAAAGAATGATTAAAGTTCTTTTGAGCAAACAGGGAACTGAGAATTGTCATGAGCTGGTCGGTGCATGACTAGCGAGAATGACCATGGGGGATATAGAGATGCTGATGGTACACCTGAAGTGCTTGTTCCACTTTTTGCGGAAGATCGAACACAGCCTAGCAGCAAGCAACATAGGCATTTCCTGCGAGAGCGGCGAATAGTAGCTAGCGAGGACAACGAATGAGCTTTGTGCCAAGGGAAGGGAACTTTTAACATGTTGTGGCTGTTTATTCTGGGTATAACAAAAGACAATGAATCCCCAAAGGTCTTGACTGTGGCAAATGACTTCGTCGTGCTTATGTGAAGTCGCAAAACAACCTTTGTACCAATCCTTCAGACGCTCTGAAATGGGTTGCGCTTGCAACGGACGGAGTAGAGTCTGACTGTCCAACAGATCAAAAAGACTGGAGGCTTTTGTAATCTTCTCAAATATCCCAAGCGGCCAGCCATGACTTTTGGAGGCAGCTATACGCAAAACAATCAAATCTGTATTAACAACGATCGCGCAGCCGTACTACGTGCGTACATTCAGCTTTTGCAAAAGTAGAACCTGAAAACTTTCCCGAAAATAGGGATATATTCCATGCAAGACCCTTGATCTTGATATCTCGTTGCATATTCTGGAATCAGAACCGGCCCATAACATTCTTTGCCAGGGGAATCTGGTCTGGCTTATACATGTACCTAACAAACCTCTTTTTCGGCCCCGATTCAACATGTCATTCCCGACTTCACTGCTTCTGCAACCCTCTTTCATTCTGACCATGGATTCATCATGTGCACGACCTTCGCCTCTGCGTCACTCCGTACAACCGCGATAGTGAATAACAGGATAGTGGCGTGCAAATATGATATGCTGGTCTTCAAGACTTTGGTGAAGTACAGTATACAGACAAATGCGCGTCAAACCGACGAATAGAGAAATCAAGACCTGCCTGTCTGTTGGATATGTGTTGACGGACGCAATTGTAGCATCTCTGAATACTCAAATGAGTCCTCGAGTGTTCCGGATGTATGCTAATGAGGGCTTTACCCCCAACTTTGAATTGAGGTTATTCGTACGAGTATGCGTTTGAGAGGCAGCGTTCTCCAGGTACCTCGGTATCGATTTTCAATAGCGCCATGCATGACATAGATGTGTTCCGAGAGTGCCGCGTGGCCGGGTATGATTTCTGCATGTTTCTGTTTGAGCCTCTGGGGATTTTGGTTGCAGTGCAGTACAGTACGGAGGTACGCTGAACAGGACAGTACTCCGTATGTCGCGGCTCTGCGTATGTAGGAGGGTAGTACAGTACAGTACTCTAGTACTCGAGTAGTTGTAGAAATAATCAACCAGCCACTTACTCTAAGCTCGCCCAGATGGTCGGCATTAGTTTCAGGTGGCAACAATTGCGTAGTAGATCATGCCTTGATATCGCTAAATTGCTTATGACCAGGCCCCGACACTTTCTCCAGCGGTGCCCAGTCGGAAGGGCCACCTTCTGCATAGGGGCACTTTCTGCCTCCATAGTAAATCAAACTTCAGCCAATCGTGTGCATCTGACGTTTCACCCCGGGAAATCTACACTCATATTAGCCTCAATAGGTTTACTCCCTACAGCGCGCCCGGGCGTATTGCTAGGCGTACCTATGCAGTAAGTAGCGGCTATTAGAGCCAGTTCTACTCCCGGCAATGGGGGTAATAGCTTGGCCTCAACACCAACACAACACCAATCCAAGAAATTGCCTTGTATATCGACTGGTGGTGATCTCGACGTCGCTAGCTGTATTCACGCAAAATGCTGCGGAAAAACTCCAGCAGTAAATGGAAGCAGGTGCTCGGCTTCGACGATGGGGCTTCCTTATCAAGTGCCGCCAAACCAAAAGATGGAAGAAGCACCCCTAAGATCGACACCAAAACTTCATCACCAACACTACCACCACCACCAATATACTCAGACCTGCCAGAAGTCGTCACAGACCAACATCCAGAAGTCGTAAACGACTCGCCGGTAACATCATCACCAGGCGCATCATCAGTACCGTATCCGCGCTTACCACGAGATATAACCTTCTACCGCAAGAAGCAGGACTTCCTGCTCGCGCCTTCCCCGCCCGCACCCTCACGAGGTGATCGGAAACCGCTGCCCGCACCACCACACCTCTTCTACATCACCATCCAGCAAGACGAGTCCCCCTGGGAATACACACGCAAGCCAGACGTAATACTGCACGCGAATTCCTCGCAGAAATCTCCCATCCTCTCCTATGTCGAGTTCCATACCGCCACCATGAAGGCCGACATCACGCTGTGTCCGTACGGCAGCGACTCGACCCCGCCCTCGGACTCGAAATCCACAAACTTCGCCTTCCCCTCCCCACCTCCCATACAAAACGAAGCGAACGGCGACCTGCCGAAATTCAAAACCGAGCGCCTGTCTCCTATGGGCGGCATTTTCTCGCCGGAGAAATACGCCTTCTGCCACACGCTGCCGAGATCTTTCGTGCGCGAGCGCTTCGAGTGGCGGTATTCCAGTGGGCCGTTCATCAGGACGCAGGACGGGAATAAGGAGAGTGGGGGGTTGAAACTTATTCGGGTTACGACGGGGGAGACGGTCGCGGTGTATGCGGGGTTGGGGAGTGTGAGTAATGAGGAGAGGTCGGTGGTGGGTATGTTCCGGTTTTTAGCTGGGGAGAACCTGGTTAATCTGGGGGAGGAGTTTGATATCCTGGCGGTGATGAGTATTCTGACCGTGGTGGAGAAGCAGAGGAGGGCGGTAGTGGCCTCGAAGGCTGCGTTTGGGATAAACTGATCTCTGAGTAGGTGTGATTTGATTTGATTGGCATGGCATTCATGGATGGATGGAGATGGAGTCTTGGGGGATTGTTTTTGGTGTTTGGGCATGAAAACTGTGTATAGGGGCTTATTTGATGAGGCATATGATGATTCACTCATTATTAATTTCTAAATCCTGGTTTGAACTGTATCTACTTGTATCTACCAACCTACTACCTACCTGCCTACCTCAAACCAATATCATTAAACCAACACAGCTTTATCACCGTCACTATCACCCGTTCCCCAAACCCCCAAACCCATAAATCTTCCACCTACAACCCCATAATACTTTATTTTATAGCTCCAAAAGATCTTCAGGTCCAGCAACAACAAAAACACCGGTACTTCTCCAATTTCCCCTCATTTTCGTAAAAATCCCAAGCCGTTCCTGCATCTGCATCAGGCCGCTGCGCTGCCGTCCCAGGGGTAGCTTTTGATAGGATTACCGACGCGGGCTAGGTGTGAAGGATTCTATACCATGATCGTCAGCCACACCGATCTACCTTTTGCGGTCCGTGGAATCAATCAAAGATGGGGATAGTGGAGTGGAGGGGCTGATGTGAGCTAGATGGATGGGCTGGGCTGGGCTTTTTTTTAAGTACTTGTATGGGTAGGCTGGGTGAATTTTGGGTTTGTATGGTGGATGGGTGGGGATGTGGGAGTTTTTATGGGATGGATGGTGAGGGGTGAGGGGATAAAGGTAGGTAGGTGCGGTGCGGTGCAGTTACAGTACGAAGGTATGCAGCAGCAGGTTTGAAAAGGTACGGAGTAAGGTACGCTTTAACTTGGAAGACATTAAGTTTTTGAATAGGGTGTTATGCTAGCTCGTAAAGTAAGGTATTAATAGGAGGGTTGTTGTGCTGTATTGCGCTGCGCTGGATTTAGTGATCCTACGGCGTGTTATGCACTGTATGCACTGGAGCCATGCCTTTGGAGGAGATAGTGTATAGGGCATGATTTTAGGGCGTGGAATAGCGTGTTATAGGTGAAGGGACGTCAGTAATTTTATATGAAGTACCAAGGCTTCATCCTTCATCTTTCATCTTGCTTTACGGGAAAAACAGTACGAGAACTGTAATTTGTAGTTTGCAGAAAGTTGGTTCTTGGTAAGGCTCGTACTCTCCGTGCCGTGGAGGAAAAAAGTGTCGGAATAGACAAGCGAGTTTTGGTGCCTTATCCCGACACTTTTTTCTTCCACGGAGAGCTCGTATACGTGACGTGGTCTGCGGCTTAATCGTGTCCCCCTGACCTTCCAGTATGGTGGTCCAGGCATTCCCCCCACACTACTCCGGTTTTGCTATGTGTCTCGTTTTGAACAGTGACACTACCGGAGGTAGTGGGGGGGAAATGGTATTTAGCCTCGTAGATGTCTGCGTGGTAACAGGTTAGGTAGACTCGCGTGACCAGAGAGAGAGTCGCGTTTGACGGAGGAGGAAGGGGGAATGATAGAGGCGTTGTGGGATGGAGTTGTTATGCAAAGAACTCGGGGTTATAGAGTAATAAACTTGCTCTGTGTCCGAGTCTTTGGGTAACGAAGGAATATTAGTTGGTCTTATAGATCAGCTTCTTTTCTACTTATAATCTGTATTGGCAACTTATTTGGATAGTATAACTTGTTATGGATAGAGAACTGTTTTGTTATAGTATTAGGCTAGGTCAGATAAGATAAGTTACTTTTGCAACCACGTAAAATAAGGTTGTAAGACTTGAGGGCGATAAAGCAAAAGTGTAGTACTTCGTATTTGACAAGCTCAGAATTGAGCATGATCCAAGTTGTATTTAAGTTTTAGACTAGTTTTCAGATAAGCCTTACCTAGGTACCTTTTGAATCCTTTACGAGTAGCAACTCCGTATACAGGTTAGAGCGGAGGCCCTCCCGCCCCTTCTTTGTATCAAATAGAATCTGAGCTCTTTAAGTTGTACGGAAGTTCGGGACATATATTATGGAGACTATCATGTAGAGTTTAAAAAAAAGCGAACCAGACTCCAAAGTCCAGAGCTGCAAAGGACTTCTTCTAGTTTCAAATCTCATGGCCCCTTTATCTTACTACCAAGCCAAGATTAATACCTGCAGGACCCCTCATTTCTCATTGGACAACACGCTTATTTCAAACTCCCTTCCCCTGGTGCCCCATTTCCACAGCCTTGGCGACGGCTCGTAAATGGACTGATTTGGCTTAGTGGTATCGGTTCATTTCCTCCTTTTAGGCTTACCTGATATCGAATATCTTGAAGATGAGGTTCTTCCTACCTTGTATCTCATATCCAAAGGCGTGTTTGGCGGCGGGCTCGGGGGAAGGCATGAAGATATACAATCCCCCTTGCCCTGATTTCAAATCTCTTCTGCAACACGATTATTCTATTCTGCATGACAGCCGTGTGCCAGTGTGCTGACAGCATAACCAACCCAAATTTAGGGCAGGGCAGAGCAGAGCGGCGTGGGCGGAAATACTGTTCTTCCAGACCCTCGATTGGACGGATCGGCCGCCAAGAAAATGTCCGCTGCGGTTGATTCCAATTTTAGCCATAGCAAATGGTCCGCCGCTTCCTTATTGTATTGGGTCCGTTTATTAGGCTGAGCTGAGGTGATGGTCAGAATCTTTAGTGTTGGTGGGCGGCGTCTCAAATAATCATAAATTATACCTGCCCCTGGTGCCCTGCACCTGCTGTCCTCCCCTCCTCGCCTTCATTCCTGTCTGTCTGTCTGTCTGTCCCTCCCGTTCTATTATTCTTCCATCCCTTACGTCGCCATTCTCGCCCTCGCCCTCGCCTTCTTTGTCCCTCCAAGACACATGTTGTCCTGTTAGCCCTGACTGGCTAACTATCCTCTGTATATATATAACATTCCGCCATTTCCCTGTAGCGCTTTTCACAATGCTTCAAAATCATCGGTACCAGAAGCAGGTGACCGAGATGATCAACGGCATCTCGCGCATCAAATGGTGGAAATACCGATACGTCCTGTTCGTCGCACTGGTGGTCAATGTCTTTGTCATAAATCGATTCTTCTTCGACAACTCGATATCCGACCTCAATCCTTTCGGCTCCCCAACAACGGACGAGAACCTCGAATCCACACCTTCAACACCCGCGGATACCTCAAATGGCGGCAAAACTCCAGTCGTGGCTGTGGACAAAACAAAAGAGACAATGACCTTGAACCTGCACGATTACGATTTCAACGGCAATTACGTGGGGTGGCCTCTGGAACGCGTATGCAAGGAAACAAAATGGACACCTGGCCTGGTATACGTGTGCGACAACAACTCCGGAGGAATTGGCAACATTAGGAACTTTATTTTGACCTGTCTTCGGTATGCGATCGAGTCGGGATCGAGTGGCTTGATTATCCCCCGTATCCAGCGACGCTCCGAAGAGGATCATGCCAACCTCTTTACCACCGGAATGCAACCCTTGAGCTACTTTTTTGACGAACCACATTTCCGCAGCGCCATGGCCGACAATTGCCCACAAATGACCATTTTCAATCAAATTGACCATGTCCCCAACCACGAGAATATTACAAAGATGCAAGAGTTCTATCCGAAGGATTTGAATAACCCAGACGGTTGCGATGAGCGCGGTTACAACAGGCATTTGGACCACTTCCGCGTCAGATTCGACAAATGGTTGGCGTCCACACACCGCACTCCGTCTGAGGCAAGGCCTGTATCTGTCCGATTCAGGTGGGCGACTTTCTTCGAATGGCCAATCTATCGCGACGGACCAGAGTTCGCAGCCACCTTTGGCGATTTGCTAAGGATAAACCCCGATATTGAGAATATTGCCCGAGCAGTCATCAGAGAATTCTCCAAATTTGCAGGAATCGAGCCAAAAGAAAACAAACTCGATGTTCCATACCTCGGCGTCCATTTGAGAACGGAAAGCGACGCACTTGGATTTTGGCCGAACTTCAATGTACAAAGTGAAGGCTACTTGAAGCAAGCTGAGTCGCGAAAACTCAAGCATGCGTATCTTGCTTGTGGCAATGTAACCGATGCTCACAGATTCGGAGAAATAGCGCATGAAAGACTAGGAATGAACACTACTTCCAAATTGGACTTGTTGAAGGATGAGGAGCTCCAGGCTTTGACCGACCTCACTTGGGATCAGCAAGCTCTTGTGGACTACCTAGTCCTGTCGAAAAGCACGCATTTTACGGGATGCTCCTTCTCCTCTTTCACCATGAACATTGCTTTCAAGAGGCATACCATGACGGACGGTCTCCACACTCGACAATGGAAGAGCCCGGGAGATGAGTTTACAACATTGGTTGGGCGATTTGATAACTGGTTCGGAGACTGGATGTTCATGTACGAATGTATGTGGCCTTGATCGTTTCGCCTTACGGTTGAATGAGTATTGGATATGCTGCATTCTCATCATTGCCACGAAGGTCTATACAAGCATGGCTGGAATCCCAATGGGATTGAAAGAGTCGACAGGATACCGTGCTGTGGACAAGCCTTGAGAAACGAGACGAAACACAAACACCAATGCCTCACAAGGACTCTAATGCCTACCATGTACATGTTTCGGTTGCGGGTGTCTTAAGTATTGTTTAAGGAGTTCAAATGTATCATACCAGGATTCAAAGGGTGGCATTCCTTCAATCGGAGGTCGAAAATAGACTTGGCGTCGTGGCCGCATAGAATTTAGCGATCATTTTGGGCAGTATATTCTGTTTCAAGCAGGACAGGTTGGGTGAGTCGAGCAAAAGGTGCCGGCTTGGGGGTTTGGCAAGGCGCGGGTTAAATATCCAACCATTTATTCAATCTGGATTCATCACATTCGGCTGAACTAAATGCCGCAACCATTTTCTTACTTTTTCTTGAGCTGAGGTCGTCGTCTCGAGTCCTCCGTGACTCCGCATTCCCGGATCGCTTCGGCCAATATTCAAGAGCACAGCTTTGTTTCTCCACCGCATCTGCGTTACGAACCCCTCTTTCTTGTTTGGGAAGGTAGTACCTTTCAGCGCAAGCTTTTTTGCCTTTTCAACGATTTAATAACGCCTTTTTTGGTGCGACATTGTCTTGAGATACCTGTACTTGGAATAATTCTGCCAAGAAGAGGCAAGGGGCTTACTTTAATACTTTCACAGCCATTGTAAACCCTTCTGCCTTGAACTTGCTGGGAGGATCATTAGGCCTTGGACGAAGGAAGTAGTACTTCCACATCATCAACGGGGCGGAGTAAGCCACTTGGTGGTCGCATGGGCATGCTCAAAACCTACTGTAGTAAGACGTTTACAGCAAAATGTGCCGCTACAGGACCCAAGGAGATCAGCGCAGTGATAAGGCCTGTAGAGCCCTGTAAATCCCCTACAACTATAGTGAGTTGTTCGCTAAAAGTTCGTGCTGTATTTACCCCATAAATTCCCTTTTAATTACAGGGGCTTCTAGCGGCGTAGTAGCGTAATAGCGCTCTGTATTACCATATTAGGCAACCTCATCTCTTTAACTTGTAGAGGGGTAGAAGTACTACCTCGTATATCGCAAATTTATATGGAAAAGGACTTTGCTCATATATGAGCCCAATACCCTCAAATTCTCATACGGATTCCAGCATCACATCAAACACAATCCTCTCGTTCTTCAAAATGCATCTCAAACTCCTCCTGGCATTCGCCTCCCAAGCGCTCTCACTGAACCTCGCCCTTCCCAATCCCATAGGCCCCTCTCTCGTTGGGAAAACCTCCATTGAGCTCCTAGACAAGTCTCGTCTGGATCCACTAGCACCAGACGTCCGGTATCGAGATCTCATGCTTTCGGTCTTCTATCCTATTGAACACACCCGCCGTTACCACCTTGCCCCAGCCTGTATGCAAGAGCAGTTCATTTCTTCATTTGGACAAAATTCGGGAGCGTTTAGGGACCTTTGGGAAATCTAAGACTCTACTTTAGTTCATCCCAAGCTCCCCAACCTCCAAGAGTTTTCTTGATTCACCAATACTGACCCCAAGAACTTGCAGTCGCACCCGCCTATGCCACCTACCTCGAGACCTCCCTCGGTCTCCCTTCCAATCTCACCCTGAACGTAACATCATCCGCCTACACCAACGCCTATCTTCACACCAACAGCACCAGCCAGCCACGCATCCTCCTCTTCTCCCCCGGCTACGGCGGCAGCTACCAAGAATACACGGCAACGCTCACCAACCTCGCCTCGCAAGGCTACATCGTCGTCGGCGTCGACCACCCCTTCGACACCTCCTTCATCGTCTACCCCGACAACCGCACCGCCATCCGCACCAACGTCACAACCTCCACGCCCGCAGGCGCCGCCCGCA
>QGMF01000614.1:0-23331 GCA_007821475.1 Lachnellula arida | reverse complement strand
CTCGGGGCTTTGGGGGTTCAGATCTCATCAGCGTTGTTAACTAAACCAATGCAAATACACCAACAAGTACAAGCTAGAAAAAAGTGAACATAAAGAAAAACTTCACCGCAAAATAGTGTCCCCTCATCTCGTATACATCGATGCCGATATTGTTTCTGTATACGAGCCGATATTGTTTTATTCTCGAGCAGCGTTCAGTAACCACTGTTCACTTTCGTTTTACCTAGCACATTCCATTCCTCATGAACCCTGGCCCAACTTGTTTGCTGAAAAGTAACATTATAGCATCATGAAAAGGGAGACTCAGCAGCCGATAAACATTTATTGAGATAAAATATGCTAATACTCATAACACCCGCCGGTGTATCATACTAGTCCATCTCCCACGGAGCTAACTACACCACACCCCAAAATTATTCCTCGCCCGCCATTCCTGGTAAGCCTCACACATCTTTCATCTCATACGAAAACTCCAAACGAAGGAGTCGATACCAAACTGTAGAATATGACAGTCTCAGGGAATGAAACCGTCAAGCACTCCCAGCCCGAAGAAGGCGGTACAAATTTACTCTGGATCTTCGCAAGCTACATACTCGTAAGACATGCCACATCCCCAAAAGCTCTTACCCAGGAGAAATTCCTCAAGGGAGAATAATTAGAACGGTGAAGTATATCTGACTTCAAAAACAGATACTACTGGTCATCATTGCTGTCCTTTGCATAAACGTATTCTGGCGAACACGGTACAGAAGAAAGAACAAAAAAAATGATGACATGGAATTTAGGGGAGGGAGACCAAAAATGGGTTAGGCGCGGGAAGAGTGTGCCTTCGAGAAGGTAAATTTGGGAACGGACTGAGGCCAGTCCGAATCGCAACGCACTATTATTTGGATCTGAAAATTTGGCCAGTTCGAATCGTAATGCCCTATTATTTGGACATAAAGGTCGAGCTCTGGTCCAGGACCTGGAAAGCACAAAACGCATTTACATATTCCAACTCAAGACCCAGAAGAGCAAATATCACAAAACGCATTTACATATTCCAACTCAAAACCCAGAACAGCAAATATGGCGCCTCTCACCTCAAGATCCGTTGCTTCCATCTTGAAGAACACCATTCAAGCCACGAAGCCAAAACCACTAAGCCTTCCCCGCGGCCAAAACCATTATCCCAAATCGCATGGTCTTCATTGGGACGTGATAGTAAGTTTGTCCCCACGTCTATGGGGCTCTGTACTGACAAGCTTCAAGACAGTATTCATCGGGCTCGCCGTCATCCTCTCGATCATAATCATTGTATGCTTCCTTGTTAAATGTACCGATAAGGTGGGAGCTCGTCGTCGGAGACGCGCAGAGCTCAAGAAGAGGAAACTTGAGGCTATCAGAATGCAAGAACTTGCGATCGCGAAGGAGAAGGCAAGGGAGAGGGCCTGGAGCGGGTCTTCTGGCGACTCTCTGGCACTTGTGGAGCTTGGTGGGATGCCGTAGAAGGGGAATGGAAATAGATGGAGAATGGGAGTTGGCTTCACCCGCGAAGCATATGAGACGCATCTCACCAGGAGAGTTCACCAGCGACAATGGAGCTTAGATACCAAAGCCAGCTCCAAACTTGCAATATACATGTTGAACTCTCCATAATAATCGATACAAGTACAGCAGTAAACTTGCAAGACTTGTTTTAGATCAAAGAATCCGTACGCATACTGGTATCAAATTGATCGACAACTGGAAATCCGCAAGATGTAGCCTGGGTTCAATGGTGTTGTAGCAAATGTCACCAGACTACTGGACGACAGTAACATGGGACTCAATATGTTTCCTAGTGAGGCATAGGTAATATCCAGGCACGTATTGTGTAGCTTGGGGGGATGTAAATGTCAAATACAAGCAGGCGCCAGACGATGGGATGCCATCTCTAACTTGGAGAATCTGCTCTCCTGCTATAGATACTATATGTTGATTTTCAGGTGGTGAGAAGTGAAAGAGAAGGAGAGAAGTGAGTGAGGTGGAGCGGATCAACAAATCCAGCCCCAGCCCCGCGCTTTTAGAATCCGAGCGCCGAACAACACAAACTTTCGTCACCACCGCATCTCTGACGCTCCATAGTGTGTGTACTCGTGCTCGTGCAACCCAAACCCCTCCGCTTTACTGTATATGTATCTTTAGCAAAGGAGGTATACTCAGGTATTCCCACCATGCTCGCTACAAACCGAATACCTTCGAGCACACGCCTCTTGGGCTGAGCTGAGAACTGTCTGCCCGCAATGCTCCCCCCTCCAACCTTAAGCTTCACTATTCCCTCGGTCCAGGACGATACGGTTCTCCAATGTCGAGTCTACCACCCTTCTTGCCTTGCCCCGACCTCAGTCTCGCAGATCACCGATTGGAGGAAGAAGGCTGCAATAGTTGCTCATCCCTACGCACCTCTCGGAGGGTGTTACGATGACCCTGTGGTCAACGCAATTGCAGCCACCATCCTCAAGCAAGGCTGGGTTGTGGCAACGTTCAATTTTAGGTTGATATACGCCTGTGTCCATTGCAGGACTTCCGCTAATATCTTGGTACCAGAGGCGCTGGATCGTCCCAAGGACGGACGTCCTGGCAGTCGAAGCCAGAGCAAAATGACTACATGTCCGTCTTGGGATTCATCGTCTACTACTTGCACCTGCTCTCCCCACCTGAGGCTCCTCCAAAATTCACCCTCTCTGATCCTAGGCGCCACGACTTGACCCCAGTGCCTTCCCAAGCCCTGCCTCCCCCACATTCCGAACAACTCTCCCCAAAAACAAGCCACCCGTCAATCATGCTCCAACCAGAACAGGACAATGAGCAGGACACTCGACCTCGTTTACTTCTTGCAGGCTACTCCTATGGAGCACTCATCACTTGCTCTCTACCGGCAATATTGAGCTCCATCATTGCCCCGTTCCAGAATCCTCTACCCCGCTCGGCTCATGCCGAAATTCGACTTCGAGCCGAGCGTCTAGCGGGACAACAAAACGAAAGCATGCGGCAAAACTTAGCCTCGCTCTTTCATTCCAATGAACACCGACGTGGGAGGAGTCTACAAGTCAATGATGTTCTACATAGCCCCAAGGTGCGAGGAGGCGTTCGAATGGGTGGGGACGAGGATCCTAGGAGAGCCAGCCATGAGTCCTACCGCTCATTCGCCATAGAAACACCAGAACTTGTGAAGAAGAGTGTGGATAGAGTGCGCTCTATCACACGACACAAGAAGTTCTCACCAAAGAGACATGATAGCCAGGGATCTATTGCATCCTCGTACAAAAGGAAGAAGGGCGAGTCGAGTTCTACAATTGACAAGAAAACCAGCGATGAAGACGAGGAGGCGGCAGAGAAGAAGCAAAGGATAATACCGATTCCCGGCATTGCAGAAGCCTTGAAAACGGGATACCTGCTGGTAAGCCCTTTGCAGGGTTGGGTCAACACTTTGGCAACTATGTGGAGCGCAAAGTCAGCGGGAAGAGATACAATGCCCGAAAACGAGATGAAACTCGCGATTGATCCAACCTTGGCTCTTTTCGGCGACGATGATGTCTTTGTCAGTGTCAAGAGATTGCGGGCTTGGGCTGAAAAGCTCGCTAGTGCTGGCAAAGGTGGCCGCAGCCAGTTTAGGTACAGAGAAGTTGTCAACGCAGGGCACTTCTGGCATGATCACGAAGCTGTGAAGGTCTTGCAAGATGAGATCAAGTCTTTTGTGGCCACGTTATGAGTCAGATGCCATAATAGCAATAGAAACATTAGATGCCAATCCGCACATCTCGCCCCTTGCCTTGCCCCTCCATCTGCGGGTGCGGGGTACGTGGGTCTGTTCGCTTAAACTATTCTAAGACGTGACGTTAATCTACTTCGTACTCGTACAAGTTATCAGCGCCCCTTTTCATTCGGAACATCTTCTTTCTCCCTTACCTACAAACCATAAATCCATTTCTTGGGCCCTGTACTGTATTGTGCTGTACCTACACTGTGGCTAAACCCGTCGAAAATACATTTATTTATCTGACGATACCTTCTCTCACATCTCACAACACAAGTCAGAGAAACCGTCGTCCTGGACCCTGAAAATGCAATGTAATGCAATGTAATGAATACTTCGGTCCTCCTTCTCCTTCTCCTTCTCCTTCAGACATTACCCGCTCAGCCGAGAGAGTTTTTAAGGCTACATACTGTATCTCCTCGTTCCCGTCTTCATTTCCAAGAGTATCTATCATATCACACCAGTAAATAAACCAACTACCTTGCTATATATCTATATATACCATTGCCGTTCGATACAGTAAAGACGGAAAAAACTGGAATCTTGTGGAGACTGAGCTTAGGACCCACCAACGGACAATAGTGGAAATAGATTGAAATAAAAACATGCTAAATTGACTATCCTATCTATTCAAAAAAGCTACCTATAAAACCTTTAAAACAAAACAAAATCCCCGTCAAGGTAAGTAACGTAAAAGGTGCTACAAAAGAAGTTAATCAAGCAATCAATAACAGCAACCACCCAAGTGCCATAATTTCATAATCATAAACCCGTATCATAATTTTTATCCGCTCGTGGTTCCAAGAAATGCCTGTCTCCAAATACCCACGTCTAATAAAACTCCAATGCATGCATGCAAAAAAATACATCATCCAGATCCGCCTGCTCCAATCCCTAGCCCCACTCGAGGCTGCGGCACACTTCCACCTCTTTCTCTCAGCCTCCGTCCTTCCATCAATCCCCTCAATCCCCTCTTCTGAAGTCCAATCACGGCACTAACGTCTCCTTTCCAAATTTCTTTAAGCCCGCCGTTCCTGCCACCTGCGTCAGACGCACTCAAGCTTCCGCTGATATCGGAACCAGAAACATCACTCGCCACACTTGACGATGCACTCCAGTCGTCTTCATCATCTGACTTCCTCCCACTTGCACCGCCACCCACTGTGGTATTGATTCGAAGGGCTTGGCTTCTGGATGTCAAATCTCCGCCGAGCGACCCCAGCTGTAAGATTGGAGGGCCATCATTTGGAGCGCCGCCAGGTATATCTGCAAAATCTGTGGACAGCCAATTCTCTCCCAGAGCTGGCGTACTGGTCGACCTCCCCCCTCCAGCAGCCATGGCTGAAGCGTTGAAGACCGCGGCGGCATTTCGAGAGTCCAACACTCCATGTAGACGCTCCACTACAGCTTCGAGAAGGCCATCAATCTTGTAGGGGCGAGCAAGCTGGAGAAGCGAGCAGAGGATCTGTGGTGTACACAGTGGGGATGAAGAAATTGGTAGTGAAGAAGTGTATAAAAAGTGAAGTAAGGATTGCAGAGTCAGATGAGTATGTGGTAGGTAAAGCGTTCGAGGTCGGGAGGATGGGGCGAGTGAGTTGGAGTTGGGAGGGTGAGAGAGTGTTGATGGATCGACAGACCCCGTCTGAAGACTAGACGACGTAGTAGAAGGTGCCGTGGTACTGTTGAGTGTCGAGGAGGAAGACATAGTGGAAGACTGTGCCCCGATACTAGGAGTGATAGTTACACTGCTATTTCTGCTTGGATTGTTTCGAAAGACACCTTCAGGCCGAATGGTTGTAGCATCGTTACCGTCTTGTGTTGCAGCACCCTCACGAAGAAGCTGCACAAAGTAAGGACCCCATCTTCTAGCAACCAATCGAGAGTTTACAGGGATTCGTTCTCCTCCAACGCAAAGGATATCCATATCAGCAAGCTCTCTTAAGCCCAGGGCAGCCTGACCAAGATCTTCAGCAGCTTTTGAAAGCGTTCGTCCACCGGCCGTCCAGCCAGCCTTCGTGCTTATATTCAACGACGGAGCCGTGAAGGGTGAGCTAGCAGATACGAAGCCAGACATTGGCGTCGTCTTCCGCGGATTATCATAAAGTCCAAATGCTTCCAGCTCAACCATGCAAACATTGGAAAAGTTGATTCGACGGTGGTTGTAATCCTCAACCAAGCTGCGCTTTCGATTTCCAAGAATAACAAATGTATTCCGCCGATTCCAGAGGACACCTCTGTTCCAACTTCCTTGGCTGAAAACACTTCCACCCGCATCAATACGGCTCCAAGTCAAGGTCCGCAAGTCCAACGCCCACAATGCATATTCTTGTTTCGATGAGGTAAGGTACGTGCCACTGACAACGAAATTTGTGTCGATGACTCCACCATTAGGAAATCGTAGCCCGGGAGGTGAGAAGGTGCCCTGCATTGGCTTTTCGGTCAATGTTCCATCGGAAGATCGTATCTGCAACTCCAACTTGACGTCCAAGAAGTTGTAGTTGGAGTATATCAGCATCGACGAACCAGGCTCCTTCGTGTCCTGACTGATTCCTCCGTGTTCCGGCCTTAAAGGTGAGGTCTTGCCCAAACGAGTAGAAACGCTGCCGGGCAGAGGAGCCACAACACTGCGATAGGCTCCGCAGCTCTTTCCTAATTGCTGTGTGCTTGTCCATTTTAGGCTCCGGAGGTTGAAAACACTAATCTGCTCAATGTAATGATTTGCGCTATCCTGCCCCCCGACAACCACCATCTCCGCACCTCCAGTTCCATCAATGTTCACACCGATTGTGCCCGAGTTGGGGTTTGATCCTGGAAGATTGTGTTGAAGCGCAGACGAAGGGGCGTTGACAGAGGAAAATGTTGCTGAAGATGGGAGAATTGTCGCGCAATGCGCGTAGCGGCCTTGTGGCGTCTCCTGCGTTGGGATGAAGGACCAAGTTCTTGTAGGTGCATCATATATGTAAATATCCGACATTACAATCACTTCTGGTTGAGCGTCTTGGGGACTATGCGAAGAAACCACCGATTGGCCCTGGTTTTGGCCCTGTGTTGGAGCAGGCGACATGCCGCCATAGCACACGAGCTTCGTATCACCTAAAGGGCAGACGCTGTGAAAGTACCTTGGGGGAGGGACATCACCAGAGGCGTCAACTTTCGTCCAATGCCGCCGTATTAAATCTAGCTCATACAAGTCCGAGGTCAAAGAGGGACGTGTCCTTGATAATATTCTGCCTCCGAATACGTAAAGCTTATCTCCAAGTATCGTAGTTGTTGCTCCTACAAGAGGGTGAGGTTCTCTTCCAGTTGTCCGGTGCACATTGCACATCAGACCAGATAGATGTGTAGATGAAGAAGACCCGGGCGTTCCCATTGTTGCACCTCCTGCCGTCCGTGAAGGCTGTGCTGGGGACGGTCCTGCAGATGGCGGTCCATTGCTTCTAGGTGTCATAATGTCCCTTGAATCATCCTCTCTCTCCTGTCTGCCAGAGCCAGCAATATTAGTCTGGCTACTACTCATGTTGGACGCAGACTTGAAATTATTGGCGTACATCGGTTCTTCTGAAGTCGTTGAGTCCATGGTGCTGGTGCGACTACCACTTGCGGCTGATCGAGACATCGAGGTAAATAGTTGAGGGGTGTCTGGAGGAGAGAATGGGTTCACTGTACACTGTTCAAGAGGAGGGGGCTTAGGTAAGGGCTTTTCGCGGTTGACAATGCTTGTGCCACGTTCATGCTTCTGCTTAAGGGTTCCGGGAGACCTTTCGAAGCCACCGAAGGCTGAATCCGGAGACGCCGCTGTTGATACGTCGCCAGTTTGGACGTTCGAGGGTCGTCTGGGTCCGCCAGATACAGATCCCCACTTCTTGATCCCCCTCCGTACGCCTGCGAGGAAGTCACCTCTGTCGGGAGAAGGACGAGGTTCGTCTTCGGCTGCTGAGTCTGAGGAGTTGAAGAACTTGGACTCGAATGAGCCTTCTGGCCGCAGTGTCAGTTTGTCTGCCATGAACAATCATTGCCAGAGAACAACAACTCGAAGACACGAGTTTGATCTTGAAGACATTGCCAGAAGCCAGCAAGACTTCAAATATAGAGGCTTGCGGATCAACGAAGAACAGGCACAGGCTTACCTCGTACTATGTCTTGTCGGAACCCACAATGATGCCCGGCGATCAGCTGGAGCGATGCTTATTCCGTAATGAAATCCCCGGTTTCTGGGAAGTGAAGGCCACAGCCGTCCAGGGTGGAGGAGGGGGCTCGGGGGGGACAGGCTTGAAGTGAGGTCCGCACAGACGCGCTCTGGCTTCCGCTCGAATCAAATTTTCGGAAGCGCTTGTCTTGCCCCTAGTTTGCGTGCCTGCAACCGAGCTGAGGACGAACCAGGCTGCAGACTAGACTATAAAAAGCTATAATTTAGTCGTTATATTGGTCGCCTCGTCCAGGTATACGGAGTATTGCTCTACTTCGTACGGAGTACTCGAGTACTCGAGTAAACGTCGAAGCCTGTACCGTCCTAGTCGTACGCGTTCAAATTTCCCAATGCAGCTTCAGCCTCCTTTATCAAATCTGCCAAGAACGTTTCCAACAAGTCCAAGAGGCAGCTCAATAATAATGGCTCGGTACTCTCCGATTCCTGTGGCGGTCGTATCTCGTATGGATGTGGACGGAGTATGCCACCTAAAGACACTTCCGGGCACTACGGTATCGACCGGGCTTGTCTTCAAACTTCAAAGCCTAGGTACAAGCACTGAGCAGTGACCTACTCGGGAGTAGAGAAAGAGGTAAATATGGTTTTGCCGAGATGTGAATGGTTCCGCGAAGTTCCCTGGGACAGTGTTTCTATTTCAGCTTCTTCGTGGGTTTATCTTATCAGTGTGTCTGGCTTCTCCAAATGTTTTCCGGTCCTGTTCTGTTCTGTGCAACAGCAGTAGCCTCGTTTCCGATGCCGGCTCAAGCGACACTTTCCCGCTGTCAGGGACTGACTGGTCCTCTCGATGGGGTTGGTGCGCGGACAGCCTTCCTCCCTTGGTAACGCTGACGCTGCTCGGACGTTCAAAGCGTGCGCTGATCCCGGAACCACGTGTTGGATAGAACTAACTTGAATGCGGGATAGCTTTTAGATATTGCGAGTCAAGGGTTGAGTGAGGTGAGCACTGTGAGGCCATTCAGAACTCAGCACAACGAAGATTGTGTGTCGTCTGCCTTTGTATCAAATATAGGGGCCCCCAAATATATTGCTATTAATACTGGAGGGTTCTGTAGCCGGCCTATAGCGCAAGGCTTCGCGTGCCGGTCCTGTACCTTGTGCCTGTTGACCCCGCATACGGAGTATTTTGGGCGAGCCGCGTAAAGCTATCAACTATAGGTAAGGTTCAGGATTGAAAGTAATGACGCATTAGGTAATCTGCGCAAGACTTTATGGTATTTTGCCTGAACTTGGTAATTGCCGGGCACGGGAAAGAGATATTTATACCGCTGTGCCGCCATTTTGAATGCTACAGTATATGATCTATATCACTGGTTACATATTACGACGTACATACCGGTATTACTCGCTTTTTCCATAAGTCTGACTGTCCCACTATAAATCCACTACTTATAGGATGCTACAGGTCTGACTGGCTCTTTACCCTAGCATTACTATAAGATAAAGGCCCAAGCTTGGAATTCTCACTTTAAGATTGTATTCAAAGGCCCTGTAATCGTCGGATCTGAGCTCTTTAAGTGGCGGAGAGTATGGAAATATGGAGTGAAAACAGTGGGACAGGCAGACTTATGGAAAAAGCGAGTATGATCATAACCGAAGATATATGAACAGGCACTAAACCTCGAATCACCATATGCAGGACTAAATTGAGGGGATTGTTTTATTTATTTAGATTTGCTTCATAAGTTCGCCCCAGACCACAACATGTCATGCTTCGGCTTCATAATACAACATAATCCTGTGACCCTGAATTGCTCCTATCATCATGTCAAGTCCGGTGATTTAGACATTAGCAGAAGTCTGATCCTTTGGCAAAGGGGTGAAACGGAGATATGGCTTCACAATTCGGAATTCAGGGAACAAGGTCTTGGCCTCTTCATTCTTGACGCTGGGGTGAACAATCACATCATCACCGGGGATCCAGTTGATGGGTGTGGTAATGCGGTGCTTGTCGCCAGTTTGAAGAGAGTCGACAACACGGAGGACTTCGGCGGTGTTGCGGCCGGTGGAAGCAGGATAGGAGAGGATGAGACGAATAGTCTTCTTGGGGTCGATGATGAAGACAGAACGGATGGTGAAAGCAATTCCCTTGGAATCGACGTTGGTGATGTCCTGGTGGTCAAGCCTTCACTGTGTTAGTCCGGGAGAATGGTTCTTCGCGGAGTATTTACTCACATGTCATAGGCGTACGCAACCTTGCGCTCCTTGTCACCAATGATGGGGAAAGCAAGCTTGCTGCCTGAGATCTCATCAATGTCCTTGATCCATCCTCCGTGGGATTCGATGGTGTTGGCAGAAAGGCCGATCAACTTAACACCGCGCTTGGTGAACTCAGGCTCAAGCTTTGCGAAAGCACGAGCTCGGTGGTGCAGACTGGAGTGTAATCTTCAGGGTGGGAGAAGAGGACTACCCATTTGTCGCCGATGAATTCATGGAAGTCGATTGGGCCAGTCGTGGTTTCAGCCTTGAAGTTTGGGGCAATGGAGCCGAGGCGGAGACTGGGTGGGAAAATGTCAGCATGCAAGATACAGTTCAGCTGGGAAAAAGGGAGCTGCGCAATGAAAGGATGAATCCACATCGGTGTTACACAAAGCCAGCGCTATTTGAAACCTTTTTAAAGCTTCATTTCACACATTGCATTTCACCATCTTTTTATCTGGTAAAAAGAGGCTCTCTGCGCAACGGCAGGTGGGTGGTGGCTATTTTTCAACGTCCGCCGCCATCATCACTTCGCAGGAGTTGCGGGGTAACTGGAGGGGTCCTGTAGAGAGAAATGGCTAAACTTACGGCGCAGGTCTTGGGTCGCTCGACATTTTGGATGATTTGGGTATGGGCAAGGTACTCTTGTGTGATATGAAGAGGTTGTATTGTTGTTTCTGCTTTGCTTTTGTGTTGACAGTCGAAAGGATTTTAGGGAAGAGTGGAGGGGCTGTTCTCTTATCCTTCTACATGAGTATTGAAGAAATTGCGTGCTCAGCCTTGTCCATTTTTTTGAAGGATGGCTAGCACGCAAAAAGTCTAGCTTATGGTCTGACTGCTTTCTCATTGGTCAATATTGCGCCACCACACGAGAAGAAAAAGATGCTTCTCCAAATGGATCAAAGAGACAAAGAGGGGTGGGTGGTGTCATTTGGTCTGCAGGGGATGCTTCAATATTGATGATCATCGCGAGGACATAAAGAGTTCGCATATTCGGAGTGCAATACTAATCACAGCTTGTACGAGTAGCGAACGCCTTTTCCAGCGTTAACTTACGGAGTTCTATACGGAGTTGCAGGTCACTTTGTGGAATGGCAGCCTTGTCTGAGATTCCGCTACTGGGTAAATAGGGAGAAGGAGAAGTGAAAGAGAATGCGGGTATGTTATCCTTGCAAAAAAAAAATAGAGTCTCTTTGCATCTAAACAGTGACATGTACGAGTTGAGATGGAATTGGACTGCTGGGTGGTTGATATTTTGGCAGAAGGATTTGCACTTGAAGTTCACTTCTACTGTAGCTCTCTCCCTTAACCCTGTCCTGTATCAATTTGATCTCAACTTGATCAACAAAGAATTATTCCACAAATACTCTTCAAATGATATGCTGCTGCTTTCCTTTCCAAACGAAGCTCTACTATTGGCAAAGAAAGCACACACTTCCCCACATTGCAACCTCCCTTTCAACTCACCCCCACCTTTGGACGTACGGTTCTCTTCTTGACTCGCTCTGGTGGCTCACCTATGCTCTTTAAGTCACGTGATTGTACTGCCAATCCCGGTGCAATCACAACCCCTCCAGCGGTGTGTTCCATTTCTACCGATTTATGTCCCGAAGTTTGTCTCCCGTGAAGATTCAGCCGCCACCGCCTTACCCCCCCCTCCCCCTGGGGAATTACGTTGCTCCGTGCCGTAAAACGTGACACGCAGATCATGTATGGAGCAGCGAGAATCTGCGAGATGTAGGTCTGTGCTAGCGTCATCCGCCCCCTCCACGTACAGGCCGGGTACAAGTACGGACGGCTACGGAGATAAAACTGGGAATAAACAAATTGGGGAAGCCGTTCAAAGTCAATCCACAATCTCCGCTTTGCCAGGCCAATGAATAGTACCATCACCGGGCTGCTAAGCTTGTCCGGGCTAAGTCTCTGAGCCTATGGCTACTCGGGCTACTTCCGGGAACAACTCATTCGCAAGGCTGGTGGGGCATGACATGCATGGCATGGCATGGAGAATTGGAGATAGGCTCAGATAGGTCACTAATAAAATGTCGGTAGGTATTTTCTCCCTCTTTGGCATTTAAGTTTATTGTGCGTGCTGTCTTGTCCGTCTGTCTGCCTGTCTTTTCGTCTTTTCGTTTGCGTGCCATTTTCAGTCTCTTAGACTCTTTCCATCTGTTTATATATACTCTTTCTTCCTCATATCCATAGACTTGTCTTTCTCGCCGTTTGGATATTACCTCTCTCTTCTTCAGCAAGCCAGCAAGATACCTTATGGCGGCCCAAGAAATCCATCTCACTCCAGCCAAAAGGGACTGCGATGGATCTACCTCGGCCAAAGAGAACAACACCTCGGGCCTATCCATTGATTCAGAAGAGATGATCGTCAATGGAGAATCCCCAATTGTATATCACTACTTGACTTTCGAAACGCCGCTTCCCACACCGTCATCCTTGGTATCTACATTACCCTCCGCCCCGCCAGCACCACTCCCACCAAACCTCAAGAAATACACCTCTCCCTTCGATTGGCCCGAGAGCCGCAAGAGCCTCATAGTATGGCTCAGCTGTATAGCCACGCTATTCACAGCTTATTCCGCAGGCGCCTACTCCCCCGCTGCACAACGCATGTCGGACGAATGGCACGTCAGTGAAGTGGCCGTATTAGTAGGCACCACCACTTTCTGCTTTGGCTTTGCCATAGCTCCTATGCTACTAGCACCATTCTCGGAGATCAACGGACGGTATCCAGTGTTTGCAGGCGCCGGTGTATTGTTTATGGTCTGCCAGATCTGCTGTGCGGTTACACATTCTTATCCTGGGATGGTGGTTGCCAGGTTTTTCGTTGGATGTGGAAGTTCCGTCTTCTCGACTATGGTTGGAGGTGTTGTTAGTGATCTCTACCACGCGGAGAATCGAAATACGCCGATGGCTCTGTTTTCTGGCGGAGTCTTGTTCGGGACTGGATTGGGCCCATTGGTGAGCGGGTTTATTGTCCAGAACACTTCTTGGAGATGTGAGTTGGTTTAGACATGGGAGTTTGAGGAATGATCTTCGACTCTTACTCTAAGAATGTCTCGCGGCTTTCAAGACTCGAAGATTCTTCTTAAAACTCCCATGACATTTCCATATCCCTTTTCAAAGCACCGCTAATTCTCAATAGGGGACTTCTGGGTGCAGTTCGTCAATTCCTTTCATTCCTCTTCACCCATGTCCCGGAACTCTTATTCGTTCCATTAAAGTATGGCTATGCTAAGTCATTATACAGGGTAATCACCACAGGCTTAGTCGTCGGCTCCGTAATCATATTCTTCCGCGAGACACGCGGCTCAATCCTCCTCTCCCGCAAAGCACGCTGCCTCAACACCTGGTACGAAGAACGCGAAGCCATGGGCTACATCGGTTTCGACATGCCCAGCACGTCCACGTCCGAGAAGACAGAGAGCCAACGCATAAGATGGAGAGTGAAATCCGACGAGGAGCGCGAATCCATCTCCAAAATGATCTCCATCTCCGTCTACCGCCCTTTCCACCTACTGGTCACAGAGCCCGTGGTATTCTTCTTCTCGCTGTGGGTGGCCTTCTCGTGGGCGGTGCTGTATCTGACGTTCGGCGCTATACCGCTGGTCTTCGAACACTCGCACGGCTTCACGCTGCAGCAGTCGAACGCGGTGTTCGGCGCCATGTGCGCAGCGGCAATCATCTCTACCGTGCTATCCATCTACCAAGACCGCATCCTGGGCCGCTACCTCGCCGCCTCCGGGAAGCACATCCAGAACCCCAGCCGCATACGGAGGAGTATCGACCTCTCGTGTCCCGAAGGACGCCTGTATTTTGCCTGCATCGAGTCGGTACTCCTCCCCATCGGCCTCTTTTGGTTCGGCTGGACCCAGTTCCACTCCATCCCCTGGATCGTCCCCGCGCTGGCCATCGGCTGCGCGACTATGGGCATCTACTCCATCTACCTAGCTACCTTCAACTACTTCGCTGACACCTATCACCGCTACGCTAGTTCTGCGCTCGCGGCCCAATCCTTCTGCCGCAACATCCTGGGGGGCATCTTCCCGCTCGTCACAGTCGCCATGTTCAAGAACCTCACGTTTCAAGGCGCCGCGAGCCTCCTCGGCGGAGTGGGAGCGCTGTTGACTATTGTCCCGTGGGTATTGGTGTTCTACGGTCCGAAGATTCGAGCGCGGTCCAAGTTTGCTAGAGAGATTTTGTAATGTTGAAAATATAGCTACTTGATAATAGAAAGTCGGGATTTGGGTTCACCACAATGTCCCATCTTCACTCAGGAATTATGATTGATTGATTGATTGATTGATTGAACGATTGTGCGTATCCTATCCTACAGGGGCGCCTTGCTGTATTTACCAATGTTCCACGATGCGTGGATGATTCTAAACACAAACGCCGTAAACAAAACCCTTCCGAGGCCAATATACTATTTATACAGGGCCTCCCTTATCCATAATACTCCACAATGCGTGGATGATTTAAAAACAACGCCAAAAACATATCCTTTTGAGTGGGCCACATGATATCAATAGAAGCCCTCCCTCATCCATAATACTCCACGATGCGTGGATGATTGAAAAACAAACGCCGTAAACAAACACTGTATAATCGAAACGGGCCACATAATATCGATACAGACCCTTGTTCATAATAATGTTCCACATTACGTGGATGATTTTCCATATGAGGTAAAAAATGCCGCCGACCAGTTCTTACTGCATGCCTTCCAGCACGTCGTAAAGACCATAAAGCTGGTCACCCTTGAACTCAAGCTGCTGCAAGAGAGACTCGAGTTCCTTGCCAATGCGTCTTCGTTCCCTCTTTCCCAGGGAGGCATCGAGATTTTGGTATTGTGCCTGAACCTCAGATTGTTTCATCTTTAGATGAGCAATCTCGTCCTCCAAGCCCTTGATGACAGTTGTAAGAGCGAGACCAGGTTCGACGGATGGGCGGATGGTAGGTTCGTCTTCGTAGGGGGTTGCAACCGGCATGCGCTTTGAGACCGGAACAGGATTGGCCGAGCGAATGGGTGCTCCTCCAGTGGTCTTGTCTCCGAATGAAGTGACCCGAGTGCACAACATGCAGTCTTTGGCATTATGCTCAGAGCAGAGGCTGTCCAAGACGTGACGGGCGGAGGCAGAGAGAACCGGATGCTTCTGGTGCTGTTCCTGCGTGACCGAGTGGGCTGATTGCTTTCGGTGCTGATATTGATTCTGAGTGTCATGAGATGAGACATTCTCGCGAGTACGGACCGAAGAGGCCAGAGGCTCCTGGTGCTGATGTTGGCTCTGAACGCTTCTGGATGTTGAAACCTTCTCGTGAAGAGGCACAGAGACAGCGGCCGGCTGCTTTTGGTACTGGCGTTCATTCTCAACATCCTTAGATGGTGAGAAAATTCCACGGGTAGAGGCCGAGGCGGCGCCTGATGGGGCCCGATGATTTCGGTACTCATGTTCGCCCTGAGCATCCTTAGATGGCGAGGAAACTCCATTGGCAGGGGCCGATGCGGCGACTGATGGGGTCCAATGATCTCGGTACTGATGTTCGTTCTGGACATCCTTAGATGGCGAGAAAGTTCCACTGGCCGAGGCGGCGCCTGATGGGGCCCGATGGTTTCGGTACTCATGTTCGCCCTGAATATCCTTAGATGGCGAGGAAACTCCATGGGCAGGGGCCGATGCGGCGACCGAAGGGGCCCGATAATTTCCATGCTCGTGTTGATTTTGAGAGTCTCTGGATGGTGAGGCATTTCCGTTGACGGGGCCCGAAGCGGCGGCTGAAACCTTGTTCGAGACAGAGGGTTGATTGTGAATGCCATTGAATGCTGAGGCATCCTCCAGCTTCTCCTGGAGATCATTGATGGCAAGCTCGAGTCCCTGGTTCTGTTCTTCTAGACCGGCATTCTGCTCCTTCAGGATACAGTTTTCGCGCTCGAGGGATTTGTTGTAGCTTTCTGACCTGATGTAAGACCTGTTCAAGCTGTCAAGGGACTGCTTGTGCACACTTTCACTGGCAGCCAGTTGATCGTGGGACGCTCTGAGTTCCTCGAAGAGAGTCTTGAGCTGGTCGTACATCGACTTCAATTCGTCATTCTCAGCTTCACCTCTCAAGACTCTACTTTTCAACAACTCAATTGCCAAATAGATCTTCTCCTCATCGTCTGGGATGATGATCGAATGGACTGGGCCAAATGAGACCGCTTGAACAAGTTCTCTGGAACTTCGACGAGCGTGAGCGTGTCCGCCCTGGGTGATAACGGGAACGCCATTGTTAAGGGTGGCCGAGTCAGAGTTTGAGGTTGCGGCAGGAAGGACAAATGAAGCGTGGGTGGGGTTGTGGGTAGTTGAGGTAGTGGGGTTCTGATGATATGAAGGCTGAGTGGGTTCATGCGTGGTTGAGGTTTGTTGGTGGAAATGTTGGGCGGTTTTCTGCGCGGCAGAAGGTGTGGGTTCTTGGTGGAAGGAAGGCTGAGCGGGTCTTGAAGTAGTAGAGGCTGTGGCTTGCTGGTGGAATGGATGCTGAGGGGTGTGGGTAGCAGAGGGTTGTTGTTGCCTCTTCGAGGAGACATTTGGAGATGCATATTGCTGCTGGGTGAAGCGGGAGTTGCGAGTATATGTATTGGTATTGGTAGTAGAGTCGTTCGCGTCGGCAACCTCTGGCTGCATTTCGGCGACTGAACGCTTTGGGTATGTTCCAGCTTTATTGCTGAGAGTAAAAGTGTTGGTGTTGGTAATAGAATCATTTTCGTCGGCAACGCGAGGTTGCATTTCGGCGACAGGACGCTTGGAGAAGCTGCCAGCTCTGCTGAAAGCATCTGCGTTGCTCAAGATAGGTGACTTTGGTCGTCCAGATTCAAAAGGGATATTGGTAAGGGTGGTAAGAGGTGATCGTGCCTTGGGTGGTGATTGTCTCTGCTGTTGTGAAGGCTGTCGGAGTGGGGCACGACCAAGGTTCAGAGAAAAGCTTGAGTTGCTGTTGTCGTCCGAGTCTGCGTACTTGGGGAAGACGCGTCCAATGGCCGAGGTGTTGACGACATATTCAGCCGAGGGTCGCTGGTTCCATCGGTTGTATTTGTTTGCCGTAAGGTTAAGGTTCGGAAGCTTTTGCGAGTAATCAGCGTTTAGCTGGGACGAGACGGTTGCGCCGTCACGGTCAGGGTCAAATGAGTCGAGGGTGGAGGCAGTGGAGTCAGTCACGGTGCCGTGGTCGGAACCCGTGGAGGATATCATTGAGTGAGGCATGATGCAAGATGCAACATGCGGCAAGAGAGATGTTATGTCGATAGAGGGAGAAAGGTAGTAGGGTGGGAAGGTGGGAGGTGTGAGGGTGTGAGGTGGGTGTGAGGAGGATGTGAGATGGGTGTGAGGTCGATATGGGTGGTTGCAATTATTGGTGTCAAAGCTTGTTTGTGTATTGGGTTCTCAATTATCAATTGTGAATTGAGTTGTCAATTGTGTATCAGTTGTGGTGGGACAATTGAAATGTTGCGTTCGCAGGGGGGAGAAAGCGGTGGGAGAGGGAGGGAACGCGTCCAGATATAGATGTAAACAAACCATTTCTTTAGCGTAATCACCGCACGCACACCGCGCTGCACAGACCACCGGCAACATCCCCGCTGTCAAAACCATCCATGCCGCAGATCTCAATGTTTAAACGGCTGTGGCGCATCTTTGTGTAACCTAAAACCTGGGGAAGATTCATATTTCCCGGTCATGCTCCTACGTGCTATTTTTAATCATTTCATATCTTAACTGAAGACTCTGATATCAGTTCTCCCTGTTACTACCTAACTTTCGGCTGGAGTTCTAGGACTAGCGCAATCACTGAAATCACTGCGGCAAAATGAAGATCCCGTTCCGATGGTATATAAACATACTCCGGAGAAAGCTCCGTTCTACACAATATTTAGGCTATTCCCGACTTTGCGTTATCTGGCCTGTAAAGTGTATGACTGGGTCATGAGTACTTCAAATATGGAATGTAGAGGCACAATTTTGCTCCCATTTCGTAGATGCGCGGCCAAGGCAGCTTACACGCCTTTGTGCTAATGTTGCAGAGGTTCACTCGATCAGCAGGACTTGAACGAGGTATAGCAACTTGTAGTTTTGACAACGACAGAAACTATAGCAAGTTATTCAACTGGTTAATATCTTGACTTCGCCCGTGCTGGTAACATGTCGCTGCATGCTTAGATGTGTGAAGTGATATCATGCTGAGCTCACGTCGGAGGTAATGAGAAATGGCTACAGTATTGACTAGACCTTATATTTACTCCCCTTGCTCATTTCTCTGTGCCTATCTTCACATTATACTCCTGCAGCTGTATCTCGCAACTGATGTTGTGCTTGAGTATCGATTGAGACAAGGCCGGCGAAGGTTCGAGTTCACTTACTAGTGTCAACTTGAAAGTCAACCTAATACCTGGCGGCCACGACCCAAGAATCTTGTGGAATACTTTATAATTAGAAGGAGTTCTTCTCCGATCATTGTCAAGTATGCAGACAACATTCAGCTAGGTTCTTCCCCCCATGTTGCAAACGTCAAATACGTACTGAGACCCATACAGCTCTGGATCTGGCCGAGAGACAACATTCCATCTGCTGATTCAATACTGCTACAGCTCTAGGTAGAGCTCAATGTTTCTCAAAACGCCCGTCGAACTCCTCACATCTCAAATTCCGCTTCTCTACGACTAAAACCAACCCTGCTGCAAACGACGATGTTTATTTCGAACATACCTCCACAGGATATGAACAAAGTCGGACTCAAACGGCAGATAGGGGGGAGATGGTCCCAAGGTTGGAATTGGGGTTCGTAAGAGTATCAAGGGTCTCTCGACTTCGGATTCTCTGGCCCGAATCACCAAGTACAGCGTTTGCAGATATATATCTTTTGATACCGAACCCCCCAAACGTCTTTATGAATGCTCCTCTACACCTCGCGGCAACACAAACCATCCATCACGGCAGCCACCATGGTAGGATAAGCTGGGGAGAGGACTCGGACATGCCAAGGTATCTTCTAGATTGCCAACCGCTCTTTTACTGCTGAAAGTCAAGCAGCTTAGACATAACGTCTGGCCACCCTACTTTGATTGTTCTGGACAGGAGGCTCATCGCACTGCTTGGGCAAACTTTTGGTCATTTACCTAACTCCCAGCTTGTCATCGATATCCAGCACAGGACATAAAGTCGCATGGCAATCTGGGGTGTACACGGTGGACTGGTACTTATAAGATCTGATAACAATGAGTTTTCACGGTCCACATTGCCCTGAGGGGTAAAGGACTAGAAATCACAGCTGAGAGGAACCTGGACAGTGCTGCTACAAGAATCTGTCAGCATCCAGGGACATTCAAAGACTGCTATAAACACATAAGCTTGGGTATATAAGCGGAGGAGATTTGGCCGGGCATTGGAATGGCCGGGGCTACCATGCAATTGGCCATGGAGCAATGCTCCTTGCCAAGTGAGAGATTGTTCTGTGAAAAGGTGTGTTGCTATCCATTGACTTTAAAGGCATCCAAGTAAGTCAATTCAGACCATGGTGGGGACTTTCACCATCAGTACGACATGAAATCTGGACACATTCTACCGTTGTTCCTTGATCTCAGCTTAGGAAACAATGGGTGCTCAAGGTTGCTATAGAAAATCTGCTTTACTTTCGCCAAAGCCTCATTCAAGTCAGAATTTGCTATTCAGCTTTACAGGGTATTCGGTAACTGAAAAGCTGCATGCTGTTCTCTATCTGGGTAGCATATTGAGGAGGTCATTATGTATAGAAGAGAAGAGACCGCCGAGTACATGAAATTCCTGGTAGATAATGAAAATATGCCACTTCACATAGTGTGTTTAGTATTCTCTTTCCTCATAAACGTACCTTAGTAGTTGTACAGTGCCTGGACTGATATCCAAAAGTTTCATCGTAGCCGTTCATATACGGGTGAGATGTCTCTTCATCAACAAAGACCCAGGTAGTGGCGCGGCTTACCGATTGCCGAGCAGAATACTTTGCACTTCGAACCCCTTGGTCTCAGACGATTTTAACTTACCCGGAGTACAGGAATGAAGAAAATGGTGAGTATGTAGGTGAAGGTGATAAATCCTTAGCGTTGGTTAACTAATTCGCCACGCTAATGCTTCCATAATGCTAATTAGGGTGCTAGTTTTCCCTCCTAAATCCTAATTAGCTATAAAATATATGCGTCTAACTAAGGACTAAATATAGTCTATATAATACTTAAAATAATAATATATAAATTCTAGCGTATAAATAGTATATAAATTAAGACTTATAATTTATAGTAGTTTATAGTTTATACCTATAACTAATTTACCTTTTTAGTATAATATAATTGAGTGTAAATAGCCTTTAAACTTAAGCGAGACTAAGATTACGCTAGTGATAAACCTTATCTTTATAATATTCCTCTCTCTTTTTTAACTATTACTATCTCTTCTACTATTATTACTACTACTTATAGTTTATTAGTATATATAAATCCTTTTATTCCTATTATTTTCTATTATTAAATATATGCTAGCAGGTCTTTTTATACTAAAAAAATAGCTTTTCTATATATATTATATTTACTTTTTTTAGTTACTACTAGACTAAGATTTCTAAAAGTGAATTATAAGGTTATACTATTTAGACTAGGTCTAGATAGCTTAATCTATATTTCTAATATTTTAAGTTAAAAAGTATACTAAGAGTTTAGATAACATTTATATATTCTTATCTAATTAGTATATAATAAGATAGATTATATAACTAATAAAGCTCTAGTTAGATATATTTATAAGTTTATACTTAGCTTATATAAGATATATATACTAATAAGACTTAGTATAACTATCTAAGAAGACTACTAATATAGATATTAAGAAAGGAGAAAATAAATACAAATACTATAAGTATACTTACTTAGTTACTATTTATATATTATATAGACTAACTCTTTTATAGCTAAGATTAGCTATCTAATAATGCTAGAAGTATAAGTATATTACGCTACTATATTAAGGTAATTTATTTATATCTATTCTATTTTATATCTAGACTAGGTCTATATTAACTCTAATCTAGGTATATCTAAAAGGCTCTAGCTTTATAGTTTTAAGAGCTCTAATAGGACTAATAGGCCTTACAGGGTATATATTAGTCTATATCTTATATAGATATTATTTAATAGATTATAGTTCTTAGTTAGGTACTCTTCTAAACTTATAAGTCTATATCTTATCTAAATAGTATTTATACTTACTATAGTAGCCTATCTTCGTATATAATTAAAGATAAAGATAAAGAAGATAATAAGAATAAGATACTTAAGTAGTATATATTTTATCTATATCTAGACTCTATTTATATACTACTAATATTCTCTTAGAGAAGTAAAGCTAAAGAAGGGAAGAACTAAGAAGGGAAATATAGTATTTAAGAAGAAGTATATATTTACTTATAGTTTAAATACTATATAAACTCCTACTTTAAATTCCTTACTTCTAAGAGGTTTAAAGCTATTATTTAGTCTCTATTTAGACTCTATTTAACCTCTCCTTTTATAGGAAGCATAAGCAAATAAACTTAGAGAATAAAGATAAAGATAATAAGGAGAATAATAATAAGATATAAGTTTTATAATCTAAATGTTTATTTAGTACTTAAATAGCTACTAAATATTTTAGGCCTAGCTAAGGTAGTAATAGTTATAAGCTATAAGTCCTTCCTTTTATACTCTATTTAAATATATACTAAACCTTATAGTTTACTTTTAAAGAAGTAACTTTATAAGATAATAGCTACTAAACCTTTAATATTTAATCTATAAGTTTATATCTTAATAAGGTTTATACTTTAACTAAACTCTTTAGTCTACTAAAGCTTATATCTTAATGCAAGACTAGTGTATATACTAAGGTAATATAAGTTTATATCTTAATAAGATTTATATTATAACTAAACTCTCTAGTATATAAAAATCTAAGCCTAAAGCTAAGAGCGCTGCACTTGCTAAGGTATATTATAATAGACCTTCGGCCTATGCATAGCCATTAATATTTTATAAGCTAGGTCATGTGACTTATCACGTGATTTTTTTTAAATAAATATTATAAGTATTTTAAGCTTTTATTCTAAGTTATATTCTTAAGATTTTAAGTATTATAATAATGCTGCCTATCCTCTAAGGCCTAGTCACGGGTTATGTCACGTGACCTGTGTTCGTGTATATATAGCTACTTTCTCTTCCTTTCTAGATCTTATCTTATATAATAATATAGTTCTATACTAGATATTTCTTACTACTTCCTTAAGGCTTCTTTTATTCTCTTTTATCTCTTTTCTTATATTCTACTTTCGGCTATAGCTTAACCTTTTTATATTAGTAACCTATACAAGGAGTGAAATAGTCCGCGGTCTTTATATCTAAGGCTTAGATTTAGAATAAAAAAGAGACCTCTTATATCGAAATAAAAGCTCTTATATATAAGGTTATAATAAAAGCCTTATACGCGCGTAGTATATAGATAATAGAGCGATTCGACTAAGATAGATAAATAGATAGATAATTTTATTATATTAAGTAATACTAAACTATTAATACTATAAAGCCTTTATATAAAGTAATCCTCTATAAGTTCTATATAGTAGGTATTTAATAAAAGCTTTTATATAAAGTAACTCTTTTCTTTTATAAGTTCTGCGTAGTAAGTATTTAATAAAAGCCTTTATATAGAGTAACTCCTCTTTTATAAGTTTTATATAATAGGTATTTAATAATAAAAACTCTATATATAAGTACTAAATAGTAAACTAATTAGCTACTAATTAATTAATACTATAAAGCTTTATATATATAAGCAATACTATAAAGCTCTACGCGCTATAGGTAATAGTAAACTAATTAGCTACTAATTAATTATTTTGACTATTTTAAATATTCTAATTAGTTAACTAAGCTCTTTATAGTATATATAATAATTTATAACTCTTTTACTCATTTCGCATTTATATATACTTATATATTTAATAGCTTATATAGCTTATATATCATACTTTTATATCTTTTCTTTTATAAGGTATTATATTAACTTCTTCTCTTTCTTAAGCTAAGCTTAATTTAGATAGCTCTTAA
>QGMF01000613.1:0-23369 GCA_007821475.1 Lachnellula arida | reverse complement strand
CTCCCTCACTCCTCTGCCAACCCCCCCACCCTCTGGCTACACACCCGCAAAACCATCCTCGCAGCCTCGACCGCCATCGACCTCCTCGCCCTCCCCTGCCCACTCCTAAACCACACACCCCTCTCGCGTTCACAACCCTCGCCTGTCTCTCAGCGTGCTGCTATGTGCTGGAAGGGCGCGAGTGGTTGCGCATATACATGAGGGACCGCATACGGTTGGGGCTGGGGGCTTGAAGGCGGACGGAGAGGGAGACGAAGAGGATTGCGCGGGTGGTGTTTGAGGGTGGGAGCGCCGGAGATAGAGGTGGTGAGTCGAGTGGAGCCGGTCGAGCGGGTTGGTGTTTATGGCGGTGTGGTGGAGGTGGGGTGGCAGGGTATGAGGGAGATTGAGCATCTTGCCATGTTGGAGGGGATGGGCAGCAGGGCTTGGGTAGGCTGTTGAGAATTAGTTGTTGTGAGATAGTATTTATGAACGAGCACGAGTAATTATGACGGTAATGACAAACCTGTTTTTGGTCGATTAGATAACTCGAGGGTATCTGCTTTGGCGTTGATGGGGTTCAGTCTGTCACCAAACTAGATTCACCGAACTAGATTTTGAATGCGTTTCAATCTCAACATTAATCATAATAACTTCATCTCAACAAAAAGAAGAAATTCACCAGAAATTTCCAGAGTCGCATCTCACTCGGAACTTCAAAACAACCTTCCATTTGAGCAGAAGCCTGCGAGGATATATACCCCCCAACGTGGGTAATCAAGTGCAGCGAAAAGTCTGAGATCCCGAAGCCATACATGCATACTAGTACGCAAAGAAGCATCAGAAGACGAGTGATACACTCTTACTAGTGCAAAGCGCCATGATTACCTACATTACATGGTCCGAAGTGAATGAAAATAATCAATATTGAATACCCGATACCCGTCAGCTGAGGGCAAGAGCGCAAAGTTTACCGTATGAGGATGCCAAGAAGTGAAACAGCGGCCGATATGGATAAAAGGAAGGCTATCGCCTCACTGATTTGAAAGACGGAAAGATAGAAAATCATAAGCTTGATATCGTGTTGTAGCGACGAGCCAAGGGGCGTTGCAGGCAACAAATTGTGTATCCACACGATCAATCACGGAACCCTCAGCACCACCTTCCCTCGAACGCGACCACCCTCCATCCACTCCACGGCTGTTCTCTAGCCTTCCCTTTCATCAAAAGCTCCCTCGACTACTTCTTGCACCACCGCTTTCACTTCTCCGCGCTCCGCTAGCGATACGACTTGGTCAAGATGCGATGACTTGAATAGCGCGATGCACGCATAGCGGGGACCGAAAAGGTATCCCTTGAGGTAGCGGTAGATCTGACGGGGGTTTGTTAGGTAGGTGAGTGGACCCCCAGGCGTGTTTACGTCGGTCTTGTCTCCCACGATGGTCACGTAGGCCCATTTGGGATGTAGGAGTTGGGGCTTGGTAATGGGTGAGCTAGCTTGCAAGAAGGGGTGGAAGTGGCAAATAATTGGAGATTGAGGTGAATGGGCGACTTACATAGGAGGGGTCAAATCGGTTCCTCCGACACAATCAACGAGTAGATCGTACGGTTGTGTTGCTGCACGAGTAGAGAGCAGGGTTGAAGTAATGTCTTGTCTCGTGTAGTCAATGACCTCGTCGGCACCAAGGCTCTTGACAAAGTCTGCGTTCTTGCCGGAGCAGATGGCTGTTACATGGCAATCATAGGCCACTTTTGCTGCTACAAAAGACTGTCAATATCTTTCAGCAAGCGTGTGGCAGGAGGGGATGACTGACGTTGCACAACCCACGTCCCCGTTCCTCCAGTTGCTCCACGTACGATCACCTTCCTCTGGGAAGCCGAAGGTGGAGGCAGCCAGTCCAGACACGAGCAAGCTGTCAAAGCCACGAGTGGGATAGAAGCGGCTTGTTCATGAGTAAAGCAACCCGGTTTCTTTGTGATTAGATCCGAAGTTGGGTTGACATTAATGTATTCGCTGAACGTACCTTGACCGAACTTCAACTTGCATTAGTAATTCATGGTCATTTCTTATTGCAACATGAAGCGAGTAACTCATATAAACACCTTAGCCAAATGAAGGGGATATAGCTTACAGGATGGAAAATCAACCCAAAAGCCTCATCTCCCGCTTTCCACCCTTTCACATTACTACCCACGGCAACTACTGTTCCAGAATAGTGCCTACCCTATTCGAAGCATCTCAAGTCAGTATTGTCGTCTAAACAGCCGGGGTCAAGGGAAGAACAGCTAAGCATTTGTCAACGTGACATTAGGAAGCATGCTTCCACAATAAACAACCGAACCAGTAAGTACCTACGAACCATTCCCTTGTCCCCAGCTACCACCCCCACAAGTCCAGATCGCCATAACTGAATATCGCAAGGATTAATCGACGCTGCATGCACTTTGACAAGCAACTCATGTGCCAGAAGCAGCGGGACTTCCTTCTCGACTACTGCCAGAGGACCGCCGATCGAGCTGAAACGTAGGGCTTTGCTGGTCTTGGGATACTCCATCTTTGCAATGCTTTATTAATTAATTCTGCATCCTGGGGAATTCGCTCTTCTTTAAAGAAAGGCGGCAAATGGTATACGCCGTACTTTCAGCGTTTTTCGGCGCATGCAACGCCGTCCGATCGCCACCGTTACGGAGGTGGGTTTTCAGCGTTCGACACTAAAATCGGACAAGGGCGCTGCGCTGCTTTCAACGCACGTGGTCGCTTAAAACAAGGGGTGCGAGGCGAAGCGAAGAGCATAAAAATGGCAAAAGAAAGAGGTCTCCTCTCGAGAACATGAGAACGCAGAAGTGAAGGAATCGAACCTCCGTACTAGACCCTATTCTTTTAGAAGAATAAACCATAAGGCCCTTTCAGGCTAGGTTTGACAATAGTTGTTCCGCCTGGTATGCGCGTATTACCTGCAACTATCATCATTCCCGGTAACCATACAGAACTGATCAACGTTACTGTAAAAGAGACGATCAAGCTTAGTTTTCACATAACTCCTGCTAACCAGCATACCATGGTTAATGACTCCAGGACTGGTATAACATCCCTTCGTGAGTGTGGTTGGGGCTTTAGTGCTGGGTGATCGGTGCATGAGTTTTCTTCCTGCACCAGCAAGCTTGAGGGACACTTTTTGCTTATTTCGGTTTATATAGGTACCTGGAATACTTCCCGAGGTTGATCCAGTCGTTACTTTGATTGGTCAAAATAATATGGCAGATATTCATCCGGGAAAAGGTATAGCCGGTGTTCAAAAATATGTGAATAATGGCAGGTCACTTCTTTATTCATATGTGAACACTGCAAAGATCCGTAATCAACAGTTAAGAACACAGAGGAATAATACATAAGAAATAAGCTCGAGTCTGTAGAATTGAAGACCCTTATAATGTTCTTGATGGACGCATAGGAAGCTAAAATAAACCATGTCTTGAGACCTCTAATTCATCGGGCCCTCTGGACGTCGACGCATGCCAAAACCCATAAGAAAATTGTCTCGTCTCTGTTTCCAAAACACCTCCATCAAATCATTTAACATAATAACCAACAAAATTGTGATATAAGTGTCTTATTAACGCGCCTTAACTCCTCGGGAATTGGGTGCTTCTTTTGGATAACTCGGGTCAAGCGACATCCTTAACTGCCTCATCCTCGTTGGATTGTCAAGCTTCAAATAATTTACTGGGACAGCCGACTGGAGTACTGAGACTTTCATTGATTAACTTCACTAGTCTTTCTCGTTGATGACTATGCTCGCAGCTTTGGGCGACTTTAGGAACAGACGTTTGGTAATCTCGTGAATAGACTGGAAGAAGTGGCCAATTCAATACAGGTTTGAAAACGACTCGGTTTTTCAAGGTCCCTCATCCTGCCCTCTGGGGTTTCAAATCCACCGCTTCGAATTCACTTGAACTGGGTGCTATCGCCCCGAAGAAAATTTTCCTTGCATTTCGCAACCCTTCTTTCTTCATGAACAACATTTTACAACTCCATCCTCGCGCTTTGAGCGGAGAGAATTGCTCAGTATTACTCGTACAACGTAAATTATCTCCGCGCTCGATCGATCGCTTGCTGTCTAGCCTTACTGACTTTGTATGAATAGTTGGCGAATAGCTTTGCTACTCATCCTCGACTCCTAACGACGCAATGGCCGACAACAAAGTCGACAGCAAAGTCTCCGGAACCTCTGAGGCCTCAAGTCCTTTGAATAAGCCCGCTGATCATCAACGGGTGTTCCATCACATCGAGAGGGAGCTCATTTCGCCACAACTCTCTGGCATTCCGCACGTCTTCTTGAACAGAGAACAATACCAAGTCGACATAAACAGGTTCAGTTACATCGCCGGACTCACCAAGAACTTCCATCCAACAGGCATTCGCGCAGATTTCCATCCTTCTGGTGGATGGTATATCTGCTTTCCGCCGAAAACCCTCGGAGTGGTGAATGCTGGTCAATGCGCCGACTATCTCAATAACCTCAAAAACAATACATTATGGCATAATGTCGATGCTCAGTATGTCAACCGTCTTGGAGAACGTGAGCCACCGGAGTCGCGGGGCAATCCTATCGGTGCGTCAACCATGTCAAGAGACGGGCCAAGCGAGCCCCTGAACACAACACCAACACCAACAGAGGCAGAAGCAGAGGCAGAGCATTCGGCAGAGGATTGGGTAGGCGAGCAACTTCTCAGAGAGCTCGAGCAGGCCATATCCACTTCCAATATTGTACGTATCCCTCTGATTAGAACTTCAAAGCATACCACTGACCTCGATTGTACAGCCGACTACTACATCAAACTCCCACACATCAATGGTTTTGAACACAGATGCCAGAACTACCGACACCAATGCCTCAACCCATTCTCCATCAAACACTGGCTCAACTGCAAGCATAAATCAAGACGCCGAGGATTCTGCGAACACAGTCGCGAGAGATGTCGAGATGAGCCAACAGACAGCAGAATCCGGTGACAGGGCCAATGATACAGGCGACGCAGATGTCAATACAAGCCAGCAAACTATGGTACGCCAGCCACAGCAAGGAGAGCGTGCACGCAGTGCAGATACAGAAGAGGCACAATGGGCACTAGTGGAACTACGAAACCTGGACGGCGCACCACAGACCAACAAGCGGAGGTTATCGATAGATGAGAGCGACTCAGACAGAGGAAAGAAACGAAAGTTGCTGAACGCCACGAATGGCGAAACAAGATCATTGGCTGTGTTTCCAGACTTTTCAACTATCAAGAGAATTGCAGCCTCAGTCGCAGCAGCCCCAGCCATCATTTTACGCCCCGTTTCACGCCCTATGAGCCGGCTCGGTGGCGCTGTCAAAGAGATGTTTCTCTTTATGAATTGCAAAGTATCAATCTTAGCGCCCCTCGTGCTTCCTACCTCAGATCGACTAGTCCAGGTTCGTTAAATCTGTTATACGCCTTGATTGAATCAGAACTGACTTTTGGGGATAGAATGATATGGGACTCTTCTTGCCTCAAGTACCCGACAAGAATCCAGAACTCATCGAGAGTGAAATTATTGATCCTTTCTTGGAGTTCCCCTACGCGTCGTATATATTCTTGGCCGCCAAGTATTTTGCCGTCAGAGGAGACTGTCTCTCACAAATCGCTGAGATTTGCACTCGTCAGGATCTGCCCGAGCCATACGAGGTCCGCGCTGATAAGAGCCGCTACTATCTCGTTTACGAAGTCACTGGAGACCCTTTCAAGGATCGTGATAACAAGATATTGTTTAAGCGTCTTGTTGCGACCGGTACCAAACTTCCGGTATGCTTCAACGGGACAGTGACCATCTTCAACTTCAAGCTTGTTCCGAGAGGATGCTCGCCGGCCGAATTGAAGAACTGGCGAAGCTGGCCTTATCAACGATGGTCGAGACCACCGTTCAAGGGTCGGAGTTTCACACTTGTTTCGTCAAAGGTAAGTCAAATCTTGTCAGTCAAGACTGAAAGGTGGCTAATAGTTGTTAAGAGAATCATGGTCGATCTGGTAACTCCAACCAAGCGCTCCATCAGCCCGCAAGGACCCAAGCATCCCGTGAAGAAGCCCGCGAAGAAGATTGGATATCGTCAAGATGAAGACATTCCAATCGAGATTATCAGTACTCCGATCCTTCCTTTGGTCAATGGAACACCTTATCTTTTCATTCATCGTGATCGCCGCACCAGCACCCGTGGTATATTCTACCAGCTCGAATCTTACTGGTACAAAGGCGCCAGTCCGCCAAATTTCGCTGGGTCAAGGCCAATTCAGTCGGTATATACGTTGCCTTTCAAGATAGCATAGACGGAGCCCGTGATGCGTGGAATGTCCAGTCCAGTCTCGGCGTTTATTCAGAAAGACACCGTCGGTGGGATCCTGTTGTATTCCCGGACTCGGTGCAGTTGCATGGAGAAGTCGATGTCAGTGATGCCCGTCGTGCTGCGGCTGATTGTTTCTTCGCCTGAGTTGTATTGTATTGGGTATATTGGCTGAGGAAGAAATGATTAGTTAGCCTGTTTGTAAAGCAGACACGTACCTAGGATAACACGTAAATATGTAAAAACATGAAGTGCAAATGGCTGTGAAGTTCTTAATGTTGTACTACAGTATACTGTCAGTAAATGCGTGTACGAAATGTAGTCCTTCACTTGAGGTGAGGTGGGACATTTCGATTCTCGGGAGGAGCCGCTTGCCCCACCAAGCGAGCAATAAACTTTTTTGAAACGTTTTGAAACATCAATGCCAACTGTTGACCTTCCTTACACAACACCATGGCTTTTGCTATTGAGGTCCCTGGCGAAGCTGCGCCTCTTGCGCCGCAACAAGTCTATTTAGCTCTTCAGTCAGCGGGGTCCTCTCAGCAAGTGCACATCCAAACCGGCACGCAACAGCTTCAGTCGTGGGAGACACAGCGGGGTTACTACACATTACTGCAGGTAAGTAAATCTTCTTCCTGACGTGAACGGCCAAAGCCGTATTTAGCATTGTATATATTGCATTCGGCGTGGCATGTTAGACATCGGTGCAGCTTGCGGCTCTTCCCGAACAGCAGGAGTTTCTCCAGCTTCTACGGCAATAACTGACAATCCTTTCATAGGCAGTATACCTGGACAAATCCCTGCCCTCTGAAGTACGATACCTTGCTATAATCCAACTGAAAAATGGCATCGACAAGTACTGGCGGAAGACGGCCATCAATGCCATCACCAAGGAAGAGAAGGCTGGGATTCGGTCACATCTGATAGAGGGAGGGATCGAGGAGGCCAATACGCAACTCGCCCTGCAGAATGCCCTCGTCGTATCCAAAGTCGTTCGAATAGACTATCCTCTTGATTGGCCAGAGGTCCTCACGAACTTGATCAAGATTTTGCGGTCCGCAAATCAGACGAACCAGCTACACCTGCGACGGGGGATGCTGATGATGTTACAAGTGGTGAAGGAGTTGTCGACTGCGAGATTACGGGCCTCCCAAACGAGTTTACAATCAATCACACCCGAGATTGTATTCTTGTTGAACGAGATATATACACAAAAGGTAGCTATATGGATGGGGTTTCTACAAGGCAATGGGGACGACGAGGCCGGGGCAATGGATGCCTTGGAGAACAGTCTATTTGCTATCAAGATCCTCAGACGCCTGCTCATTGTTGGCTACGAATATCCCAACCACTCCACAGACGTTCAACAAATCTGGGAGCTCTCTCAAGTTCAGTTTGGCCAGTTTCTTGAAATGATATCCCAAGATCCTCCATTCTTGGTGGCCCCGGCCAAAGAGTTGGTTGAAAAGCATTTAGTCCAGTTTTCAAAGCTTCACCTTCAGATGTCAGCTATACATCCGGCAGCATTTGCCCTTCTTCCTAGCTCGCTAGATTTGGTACGAGCGTATAACGGCTTAATAACCAAGTTCGGCGAATCCTACGGCTCAGAATCACAGGACTTTAGCGCGAAATCTCTCAATAAAGATGGCGATTCCAAAGATCAAAGACCGGTGATGGAAAAACTGTGCCTCAAGGGCTTAAATTTGTTGCGCGGGTGCCTCAGAATGGTGTTCAGTCCCGCCCAGTCATTTAAATACAGAACACCTGAGGTAAAGGCAGAGCAACAGAAAGGTGTAGCGCTCATCAAAACGGAACTACTCACCGAACATGTCGTCGCCCAACTTGCCAATGTCATTGTTACCAAATTTTTTGTCTTCCGTCAAGCTGATCTCGAGGCATGGGAAGATGATCAAGATGAATGGGAGATCAAAGAAGATGGCGGTGGTGATACATCTGAATTTGAAGTCCGACCATGTTCGGAAAAGCTATTCATGGACTTGGTCATAAACTACAAGGACTTTCTTGTGCAGCCGTTGCTATCATTTTTTCAGTCTGTTGCTGGTGGGAGTGATAGTACGGTGGTGACGAAAGACGCGGTATATACGGCAATGGGCTTATCAGGCCCGGTTGTCTTTAAAAGTTTCGACTTCAATTCGTTTCTCACTTCAACGCTGGTCAATGACGTTCAACAGACTGGACCTGGCTACAAAGTCCTGCGACGGAGAATTGCTATCCTACTGGGTCAGTGGATCACCATTAGCATCTCGGAAGCAAATAGACCTTTGGTTTATCAAATCTTCCAGCATCTCCTGAAATCGGAGGACGTGACTAATGACTACGTTGTTCGCGTTACCGCGGCGAGGCAATTCAAAACCGTCGTCGATGACTTTAGTTTTGTCCCTGATGGGTTTCTTCCTTACGCTTCAGACTATCTCAACAGACTTATGGCTCTGATTCAAGAGGTGGAAAATACGGAAACGAAGATGGCGATTCTTGAGACAATCAGAGTCATAGCAGTCCGGCTGGAAAACAACATATCTCCATTCGCCGACCAGATTGTCTCAATCTTACCCGCTTTGTGGGAAGCATCTGGCGAAGAACACCTTTTGAAGCAAGCCATATTGACTCTCCTTTCTACACTTGTCACGGCCATGAAAGGAAATGCTCAAAGATATCATGCCATGATTCTACCGCTGATCCAACGAGCCGTTGAGCCCGGTTCAGAAATGCAAATCTACCTCATGGACGAAGCTCTCGACCTGTGGTCTACCATTCTCGCCCAAACCCCTGCTCCTGCTTCATCAGAGGTAGTGTCGCTTGTCGAGGCCGCCTTCCCCCTCCTCGAAATCGGCTCCGATACCCTTCGCACGGTCCTCAATATCGTCGAATCCTACATTCTACTCGCCCCCGAAGCCATGCTCAGCGACGGCATTCGCTTACGTATCATCTCATACATGTCGAACTTGCTCGGCGTCAAGAGGCGTGAAATGGCAGGACAAGTAACATCCATAGTCGAGAACCTCATACGTGCCGCAGAGAAGATCGGAGGCTCTCAAGGCATTACGCTCGTTGCTAAAGACTTACACGAATGCGGCTACAGCCAGAAAATATTTGAAGCACTTCATGATGCATGGGATGCTCACCAAACTGCTGGTCCGAACCGTCGGTACCCCAAGCTCGACGATGTTGTAGAGACAGACTATTTCACCATTCTAGCACGACTCGCGCTCGCGGACCCAAATGTCTTTGTTACGATCATGGGTTCCATCGGGAATGCAGATGACGTCTGGAGGTGGCTGAGTACAGAGTGGTTCCGGCATTTTGATAGCATGGCGAATATCGACAGGCAGAAACTCTCGTGTCTAGCTCTCACGCGCCTCTTAGAACTGCCACCACCCATGACGCCCGTCATTCTCGAGCGGCTCCAAGATTATTTTGCAATGTGGACTTCTGTTATTACTGAGATGTCGACTGGGCGTGACGATGGCGGTGATAACTTGATCTGGTTGCAGAGTGAAGGGAACGAGTACGAGGGTCCAGAAGATATAAGGAAGCGGCTTCACAGTGCTGGCGATCCAGTGCATACTATCCACACCTTCAATTTCGTCAAGGAGCGGTTGCAGGGCGTTGTCAATGCGTGCGGGGGTGAAGAAGCTTTCCATGCAAACTTCTCGATTAACGTGGATAAGGATGTACTCCAGGGCTTCCAGAGACTGGGAACGGAAGCAAGTAACGAGCCTCGGGCGTTTTGGGAGAACAGCTAATATGGGGAGAAGAGATGCGTAGATTGATTGATTACCTTCATGATTAGATACCCTGCGAAAGGACTGACGTCCTGATTTTGAACCATTGGCTGAATGAATATACCATTACCCCTGACATTTTCTTGCATTCCTCACGGATCGTATCACTGAAGTGCAAACTAGTCCCCGCACGGTGTAATATATGTGCAGATGTGTGGATTCGTACTAGATACATACTGCCTACAAAACACCGGCATACCTTCACGCTTTACTTATACCGGTATACAACGCAATGCAGATCCAAACTCATAGCCCTAACAAGTAAGGAGAGGGTTCGCGTAGATAGATAGACGTGTAACTTGCTTGATACTAGATCTAGATGTCTTACAAAAAGACCAGCTGCTTAAAATTTGAAAATCCAGTTCGCTCATATGAAAGCTTGGGATATTCTCCCCGCGATGTCTAAGGTAATCTGCCGAACTCATTGAAGATAAGCTTTTTCAAACGTTCTAATAATTGGAAATATACAAGGATGTGGACATGTATGAGCAGATGGGTGGATCGATGGACAAGTAATGAATGTTCAATTCAGTCGCTATTGACCCGCTCATGCTCCAAAGAATATACAGCGCCAGAACACCATAGCTATGCCCGCAACGCTACGCAACGCTACGCAATGCAACGCAATGCAAATATCACAGCCACAAGCACAGAAGCACTCAGCGATTATATCTACAACTCAGCCAACCTCTCCGGCACGATTCCCGCTCCACAGATATCCGCCACTTGCCTCTGGCTAAAATCATCCCTCGAGAAGTTCCGCTCCCCCCACTCCTTGCCCCCAATCGCCAGGTCCCCAACCTTACCATTACTTCGGCCCCTCTCCAGGATCCCGAATCTAAGCCCCACTTCCGTGACCGTGACAGCGATACTGACGACAATTAACACGATGATGATCCATGTTATGGTGGACATTTTCGTGTCCGCTATCGAGTCCGAGAGGATCTCGGCCAGGTCGAGGAATACGCGGCAGCGCTCGTTGAGGACTGTGATGCGGGGTTGGATTTCGAGATATTCGCGGATGGCGCAGTAGAGCGGGTGCAAAGTGGGTTCGGCATCCCAGAAGAAGTTGGGGACGTCGAGGATGTTGGATGCTGTGACAATGTTAGTAGCGGCTTATATTGCAAAGGGATCGAATTGGGGCGTACAAAGATTGACGTCGACACGGCTCTTGAAGAGCCGTCCTAAGATCTTGACGATTTCTTGCCGAGACATGCCTAGCTGACCCGTCAGAGCCATGTGTTTGGGTACATGTTGTGCGTCTAGCATAGTTTTTGACATGTTTTCTTCGAAGAAATTTAGTTTTGTGCTCTGCGCGATGGCGTGGCTTATGGAGAGTTTGATCATATGATCGCCACTTCGGAGCGTGATCATGTCGTTGAAAACTCGCGGTCTCTCTACCTTGGGACTGTATTCGAAATGGAGCTCTTCCTTTTCAAAATCGTCCTCTTTGATCGGTCGGGAAACTAACGAGGTCCCTGTTTCGTGTCCGTAGAATGTTAAATCGGCCAAGATATCTTTCTCTTGGTTCTCGGTGAAATTCCAGAACACAACAACTCCATAAGAGAAAACGAACATCTCGGCAAAGGTTGTGGCGTCGGGTGCAATTCGATTCGGACTGTCTCCTCGCTGCCCTTGTTCTTCGACTCGGGTGGCTTCTCTGGTTCGACGACCCTCCTCTTCTCTTCTTGTTCGCTCAATCTCAGATTCGTTCTGGGGACTTTCTTCGTCGCCTCTAATACCGTATGTCTCTGAATCTTCGAAATATCCTTCATGGTAATCTCGATTTTCGCTTCTCTCAATCTCCTCATCTAGAACCGCTTTTCCGCCTGGGCTTTTCAGGACTGGACTGCTTTTGATCCGGAATCCTTCACTTCCTGGAAGCATTGGTAGGTGATAGACTGTGTATAGGCAGTCGTCGTACAATTTCGCCTTGGCACCATGCCTCTCCTTTACAAACGCCGCTGTAAGCTTCATCCTATATCCTTGTGCCGTACAATATGCCGTAACCCTAGCCACTTTATCCGTCCGTTTCGCCTTGGGTAACCTTTCCGCATAACTCTTCCCGCGGATCCCTCCCCTCTTCTTCAGCACATCCATCTCGTCATCCCTTAACGGCCCATCGTCTCCTTCTACCTCACCATCATCCTCCTCATCCGAGGCATCCTTATCGGTCACAGTCTCGGGGATGAGGACCAGCTTCTCACTAACTTTCGTACTTCGACCAGGAACTTTCTGTGCTGCTACCCTCGCAGCTATGTTCCCGGCAGAGGTTGGACGCCGGTGGGTGTTGGGCGCAGGCCGTCTGCCTGGTGGACCGCGTGCTTGGCCAGAAGGAATTTGGGATGCGTATTGAAGGACGTTGTCTACAGATATGAGGCGAGTGGGTGCGCGATCTCGAGGACTACCGGAGCCATTGGAAGGTTGGGCAGTGCTGCGGGCCGCTGAAGGGCGCTCGCGGGAAATGATATTCTGTGGAGTAATATGTTTCAGTTACTGAGCTTTCAGAATAACGGCACTTCTTTTGAAGATAGAAATTGGGAACAAACCATGTTTGGGGTTCCTCTGTTGGGAATTGCCATTGGTCAAGATGCTATGTTATTGGGGCCGGCAAGAAAACCGAGACATCTAGGCGAATGCGAATGGCTCGTTGTTTTGGATGCGATTGAAGTATTATATTATATTTATTTACAACTGCTGGATGCAAGTAGACTGAAATCTGAGGGAGGTTAACATCCGCCCCACGTCATAAATGTGAAGCGAAGAGAGCCGTCTAGAGCCGCACCGGTCTATCTGTATCTACTTCCTATAATAACAACAACTTCGCAACGAAAAGGAATTCCTACACTCTTTCACTTGAAACATGTCTTTTATGGAAATCTGTATCAGTATTCGTACATCCGCTGATATTACTAGCCCCGGCGAAGCAAGTTACCTTCTTTACAGTGTCGTTTGTGCCGCGCGCGTTTGTACGATGTCCGGTTTCCGTGACAGAAGCTCATCTAGTAGCATTTCCTTAGAACTGATCAATGAAAGCCTTCCAGCAAAATAGATAAATATGGAGAGTATATTTATATTCTCGTCTTTATCTATTCCATTAGATATCATGCCGTACCATTCATCAATCAATGATGTGCACGCCTAAAAGCAAAACACCTCCCATCAAGCAACGCTAAACCGCTAACAAGACAAATGAAATTCTTTATTTAAATTATACAGTCTCCAGCGTATTCAACTGCACATACCCATCCTCCTCGACCTTCCTCCCCCGTCCCGTCACACTCCTCACAGCATCCCCCACCCTGCCCATCAACCCCCAACCCTTGCCCTTCCGTTGGATTTGTCCTCTCTCCTCTGCAAGCGCATCTTCCATCCACTGCGGTCTTTTCCAGAACTTCAAAAGCAGACTAGACCCAACGACGCTTACGGAACTAGCAGCCATGGCCGCACCAGCAGCCATAGGATGCAAATGCCATCCGAACGGTAAGAAGAACCCCATCGCGAAAGGGAGGCCGATGAGATTGTATCCGCACGCCCAGGACAAGTTGAGTTTGATACGGTTGAAGATCGAGCGTGCGAGTTGGATGGAAGCAGGGATGTCCATGAGGTCGTTAGGACGCATGAGTACCACGTCCGCTGCTTCCATCGCGACGTCTGTACCAGAGGCCATTGCGATCCCGACATCAGCGGTTGCGAGCGCCGGTGAGTCATTGATGCCATCGCCAACCATAGCGACGCATTCGCCTTGTGCTTGGAAATGGCGGATAATTTCTTGTTTCTGATCGGGAGTTACGCCTGCGTGGACGTTTTCGGGGGATATACCGACGATGCGGGCTACGGCGAGGGCGGTGGAGCGTTGGTCGCCGGTTACGATGGCTGTTTTTACATTCATCTTGTGCAGGGCGGCGATGGCAGCGCGAGCACTGTCTTTTACCGTGTCGGCGAGGCAGAGATGCCCGGTGTAGGAGCCGTCGACTGCAATGAAAATGTTGGTTGTTCCTGCTGATGCGGTCTTTGAGGGACCGGCGGCTTTGAGGTTGCTTTCTTCGGAGGCGTCAATTGCTTCTTGGGGAACAACGATTTTGTTGTTTTGGAGATAGCGCACGCTGCCGATGAGTACGCGGTAACGGGCTCGCTCGGCGTTGGTAGCTGGCTCGACGAGAGCACTGATACCTTTTCCCACACTTGCCTCAAAGTCACCGATGCTACCGTCGATAGTCCCCTCGATGCCCAGGCCAAGTTCCTCCTTCGCATTTGCTAGGATAGCTTTGCCAATGGGATGTTCACTGCCCATCTCTGCGAGTCCAACGATTGACCACCACAGTCTCTTTCTCAACTCGTTGCTCTCCCACGCTGAAACGAGGTTGAACTTGGCAACACTCATTTTACCCATGGTAAGAGTTCCGGTCTTATCAAGAACCACTTGGGTAATCTTAGTGGAAGTCTCCAAAGCAGCACCGCCTTTGACTAAGATTCCGTTTTCTGCACCAACACCAGTTCCAACCATGACAGCGGTAGGTGTAGCGAGACCGAGAGCACAGGGGCAAGCAAAGACAATGACTGAGATGCAAAGCTTTACACAAACCATGAACTTGCCGCCACTAGCTTCGTCCAAAAAAATCTCGGGTGGATGAGAAAGGGCATGGCTCAGGATCATCCAGCTGGTGAAGGTAAGGAATCCAAGGATCAGAATTGTAGGCACAAAGTACCCAGCGATTAAATCAGCAAGACGCTGAATTGGTGCTCTCGTAGTTTGGGCTTCCTGCACAAGCTTGACGATTTGACTGAGCTGTGTATCGCGACCAGCTCTTGTGACTCGGAAGTCGACTCTGCCTGTACCATTAACAGTTCCTGCAATCAGCAGACTGCCTTTTCGTTTTTGAACTGGCATAGCTTCTCCGGTCACCATACTCTCATCGACATATGTCTCTCCTCGAGTGACTGTTCCATCTGCTGGGATTTTGTCACCAGGTCGTAGAATGACAATGTCGCCAACTTGAATGAGTTCGGTAGGAATGACTTTCTCTTCTGCTGCGTTGCCTTCTTGTGTGGATTCTTTTGGTTCATTTCCGGTACCAATTGCAATCTCCCAGCCCTCGGCAGCTTTCTCTGCAGCGATAGGGTCTGCGTAGATGGTTGCCATTGATGGAGCGAGTGACATAAGTCTTGAGAGCGCCTTTGAGGTTTGGCCCTTTGCTCGATTCTCGAGGAATCTTCCAAGAGTAATAAAAGTAATGAGCATACTGCTCGTATCGAAAATAGTACTGGGTCGAGTATGAGGCTCTGCGCAGATAGAAACAACCATGGCTGCAACGCTGAAGAAAAATGCTGCAGAGGTACCAAGTACAACGAGGACATCCATAGTGGGCGAGCCGTGCTTCAGCGATTTGTATGCAGAAATATAGAAACGCTTTCCAATGCCAAATTGAACGGGTATCGTAAGGAGTAAACAAATAATATCACCGAGGTATAGGCCGGGAAAGAAGACTATCAAGCTTCCGAAATCTAGAAACGGGAGTAACATAGGAAAGATCATGCTGATCAAAATGACTGGGATACCGAACATCAGTGACGTCCTAAAAGCGGTTCGCCATTCTGTGATTTCCTTGGTTTTGGAAAGTGACTCAAGTTGAGCATTATTGTCATCGTTGTCTGCCACGAGAGCATTGTAGCCCTGAGATTCAATAAGCTCAACAAGTGCGCGAAGGCCAGTGACGTTAGGTTGGTGGTTGATAGTAAGTCGAGATGTAGCCAGGCTGATCTTTACAGAATTAACGCCAGGTAATGATTGAAGCTTGGCCTCCAAAGACGTAGCTGATGCTGCATCTCTTACTCCAAACACCTTGAACTGAGTTGAGGTAGCGTCAGAGGTCTGGTTTGCGGACCCTAAATCTGTTGATAGGATCTTGGCATCGAACCCCCTGTCTTCGATGATTTCGGCAATTTTTTCAGGGGGAAGTTTCGAGGGGTCATGTATGACTATCGCACGTTCTGCCAGGAGACTGACATTGAATTGTATTAGTCCTTCCAGATCTTTGAAGCCGCCTTCGACTGCAGATGTGCAGGCTCCGCAAGTCATTCCTTCGATAGCAACGGTGGTGGTCGCTACCTTGTCTTTCCCCGACGAGCTTTCTCCTCTTCCACTGATTTTCTTTGGTGCGGATAAACCTGATTCGACAACGGTTGCTCCAAAGCCTCTGTCCTCGATGATTTCCGCGATTTGTTCGGCACTCAGAAGAGAGGAGTCGTGCTCCACCACTGCTCTTTCTGAGAGTAGTGAAATACTGAAATGCTTGACTCCTGCCACATCTTTGAAGCCACTCTCAACCGCTGACGTGCAAGCGCCGCACGTCATACCCTCCACGGCCAGTGTAGTTGTAGTAGTTGCATCTTCCTCTGCATCCTCGTCCTCGTCGTACAGGGACCCTTTCTTGTCGAACGTTGGTGATGGTAAATCCGTTGCCAAAACCTCCGCGTCGAACCCTCGATCCTCGATAGTATCCCGTATTGTCTCTGCACTGATCTTCTCCGGGTCATGCATTATCACGGCCCGTTCCATAACCAAACTGACCGACACGCTCCCGATCCCCTCCACACCCTTGAATCCAGTCTCAACTGCAGATGTACATGCGCCGCAGGTCATGCCGCCGACTTTCAGAGTTGTTGTCGCCATATGCGCAGGTGTACCCTGTGGTAGTCTCGAGTCCGACTCTTCCGTCGCAACCTTTAAGTATGCCGGGGCCATTGTGAATGAACTCCCTGCTGACAGCAGCGGGGCTGAATAATGGGAAGGGCAGCTGAGTATATGTAGCAAGCGGTGCTCTCGTGTTACTGAATTCGGCTACAATCTGACATATAACCACTTTGCTGCATTACAGGCTCTCGGTCAGCATATGTCCTCGTACGATATGGTGCATTCAGGCCGAAGCACGGCACAATCACTCACTTACAGTATGTACAAAAATAAAAGAACAGAAGGCCAGCTCCTGCACAACGCCGGCTTTTGTTCCTTCTTCAGCGGTTTAGGTGAAGTGTCCCGCTCTTTGTACTGCCGCTTGGCTTCAGGGTATTGACGCCACAAGGACTTTGTTAGCCAATCCGGGTAAATAACCTTGTTGTGCTGGACTGGACTTTTCGAATGTAGAATCTGAGCAAACTTTATCTCGATCTGGTGTAGCAGAAATGCAGAGCAGGCGGGATCACTTGGAATTATTAGAAGCCTTTATGAAAGGGGTTGTTTGTTATGGTTTAAGGTAGGGAACAAAGGTGTAGGAAAAGACAACTTTTTGCCTTGTCGATTATGTCAAGACTGCTACTGTAGAAAGAAGCAGCAATAATGGCACCCACACGCTCGAGGAAGCCGATGTATTTCAATAAATTGAGACGTCTCCGAGCGGCAAGATCAGATACTCCGGAGGTACAGAACAGGGTTGGGATGACATTGCACGTCTCGTCCTCCTGTCAATGCGTGCCCTGCCGATCCACTAACGATGACTTTGCAGATGTTTTAATCCGTTTTAGTATCCTCCGGGCTGTACTGTACTCGTACGCGTGGTGGAGTCTTTTATACCGGTATTGCTGCCGCGTGTACTAATATTATAATATTAACCCCCCTACCAAATCCAGAAAAGACGCGCGATAAGTGTAGACGTACGGTATCCAGAAATATATCTTCGAAAGCCTTGGGGGGTCATGATATCAAGAACACATGCACCGCGCGGATGGGTGGCGGGCGCTATCAACAAGGCTCGCAACGCAAGGCTTCCAGGCCTCGCTTAGCTGATTAGATCAAACGCTCCTCAAACCATTCGAGCTCCAACTTCAAACATCACATACCTCCGTACATTTTCAATCACCCCAACTCCTCCCCTTGTTATGGTGTTTCTCAAACAACCCGCTGCACCATTGTAGATCACGAACCCAGTCTCGTAACACCGGCAAATCCTCCCCCCATCAAACACCCAGACAAGCTTTCGAAGCATCGGGAGTTAAAGCTCTATCCAAACAGGCAGCAAATACCGAGTCCACCAACCCGAGCCTCACACAACCACACCCACGAAAATGGAGCAAACAAAAGCTCTCAATGCTCTAGAAGTACATTCCCCAGCTCCTCCCACCCCATCAATTATCCTCCAGCTAACCCCAAACAAAAGCCCTTTCTGGCCCTCACCAAATCCGCCTCCTCCCCCCGCGCAGCAGCCGACTTAGTCCAACGCGCGACCTCCGCACCAAACACCTACATATTCGCCGAACTGCTCAGCAGCCCACAAATCCAATCCCTCTCTTCGTCTCCAGACCACGCCCCCTTCTTAACCCTCCTGCAAATCTTCAGCTATGGCACTTACAAGACCTACATATCCACGCCTAACCTACCGCCTCTGAACACAGCGCAGACGCTGAAGCTTCGCCAACTGTCTTTCCTGACCCTGGCCCGAAGACCAGGTGAATTGAGTTACCCAAATCTGATTGCGGAATTGGGACTAGATGGACCGAGAGAGCTGGAGGACGTGGTTATTAGTGCTATATATGCGGGACTGGTATGTGTTTTTCTTCTCTCTCTAGTGACGGTTTAGGAGAAGACGTATTGCGGTACTAATACTGCGAGAAACAATAGATCCAAGCAACACTCGACCCCTACAACTCCCTAATCTCAATCTCCTCCGTCTCCCCACTCCGCGACCTCCCACCCTCCAGCACGCCCTCGATGCTCCTCACGCTCTCGGCCTGGTCTTCGCGCTGCAGCACCTCGCTCTCGGACCTCGAGGCCCAGATCGCGCAGATCAAGACCGACGCAAAGCGCAGACAAAATGAAGAGGCGGACTGGAACAAGGAAGTCGAGAAGTTGGTCGAGAGTGGAGGTGCAAGTGGCGGTGGAGGCAAAAGCGCCAAGAATGATGAGAGTGGAGGAGGTGGGGGGTTCTTTGGGGGCCTCGGAAAAAGGCTTGGGGGTATGAGGAGGGATGATGAGGATGTGGATATGGAAGGAGATGGGGATGGGGAGAAAGGGGGGAAGAATCTGAAGAGGAGTTTTGGGCTTTTGGCGTCGGGCAAGTAGATGATTGATGAGATTATGACTTTTGAGATTGCTTCTGGGGCGTTATGATGGCATGGATGGCGCATAGATTGAGAGCATACTCCCGTTGCTGATACAGATCATATTGGGAGCGGGTCAACTAAGCAAAAATCTAAGAACGATGCAATAACATCTGGCTATCGATTTATTGACATTTACTGTAATGTGCTGCGACGTTCCACAGCGAATGAGCAAATGAAACTGCATTTGACGAACAGGTCCCTATTCCAGGCAGAGCCTGTGATCATAGATAGAAAGCCTGCAAGTAATCATGAAGGGTATTGCATTACTAGAAGCATTAGAAACCAACGACTCGCGCCAATCCTAAATCCCAGCGCTCCCCTTTAGCTTTGAAAGGGAAGGATATATTGATTCTCCACTTCCTTGAAAACGCCCAAACCTGCCCTATTCACACATACGCTATACACATTCCTCCACTCCAAATAAAGTTAAGAGATCATAAACTCCCCAATGCTGTCCCAATTTGGGTGGACTACCTGGCCGTTACGTCTTGTCTTCCCTTGCATTACATTACAACCTCTTCCCGGGCACAAAGACAAAAAGTACAACTAGCGCTGTGTCTATGAGGATTGTGACAGCCAAGACCATGAGTGCGCGCTTGTTGAGGAGTTTGCGGACGTAGGGCTCGCGGATCTTGGTGAAGGACATGAAGGTGTATTCGCTGTAGCCGACGAGGGCGAGGATGGGGTCTAGGCGGTATTGGTGGGAACAGAGGGCATAGATGCCAAGTGTGAAAGGGAGAATAAGCTGCGGTGTTATGTTAGTGACGTGTGCAAGATGAATGGATTGAAATAACATACCCAAACTCTAGTATGGCGGGGGTAATCTAGAAAGATGAACACAAAAGCTAGCCAGAATCCGGCAAACATGGCAATGAGACCAAGGATAGCTCTCATAATCATAGATGTTGGGACGAGATTTCCAAGTGCCTTCATTCGTAGGAAGCCGGGGAAGGCATCGCGTTCCATGGCTTGGAAGACGTAGTCCTTGGCCGCGTCGAAGACTTCTGGGTCATCGCGTCCGCGTTCTTCGATCGAGAGGGTAATTTCATGGGTGATGGCGTGTGGAAGGATAATTTCGCGCTCAGCGCCAGGTAAAAGGTATGTATAGAGGATCTTTTCGGCCGAGGCTCTGATATCTGCTCGAGCAACGGTATGTGCTGGGGAGTTCGAGTCTGATGTCAATTCCTGTGGACTGTTCATGAAACTTGGTCGTGGCCGGTCATTTGACGTCGAGCGATTGTTGTTTGATGCGTGCGAGCCAAAACTTGCAGATGGGGAGTGTCCCACCCCGTTACCATTCGTGCCTTCTTCACGGAGGAAAGCTGACATTTGCGCATCTTGGGTCTTTTCTTTTTCCGTCATCAACGTCGATGGTCCCCCTGCTGGGTGAATCAAGTCCCCCATTCCCTCCAAATAAGCAGAAGATCTTTTTGAGGCCGATTTGTCGCCATCTGGAGTCCCTATCATCACGGATCGTCGTAGTTCTCGAACATAATGCCTACATAGCGACATGTGTTGGGCAACATCGAGCCTTTAAAAGTCAGTATGAATCAAATATTCAGTCCCTGGATCCAGAAAGCCCTACCAAAAATCTAGATAGTCCACCGATCTCTGTTGATCTCTCATGTAGATGTAGAATGCGAACAAATCTACCGGCGCTAATGTCCTTCTGCTCAGGACTTCAAAGAGGGTAGGAAGCCTGTTCCGGGCCAGATCCGGCTGTGGTGAGGCATTATGGAAATCCATTTTGCAATAGTAATAGTATTCAAGTGCGATTCGACGCGATTAATCGGGAAGTGAGGGATGACGGCAAAGAGATAGCGAGAGCGTTTTTGACGTTGATCGTCGAGGTGGCGCAAGGAGAGGTTGTAAATGAGCGTGGAAAGTGAGTCGGTCTGATCCGCAGACAAATTGGTGCGTTGGTATCGGTATCGTGAACTTCTACTTCACGACTGGGACGAAGCGTCCGGCGCGAATGACATCGTTGTGGTGGTCAATTGAAGCTTGAGGTCTTGAGATGGCTGGAGTTCGTTCTCGGCTTCATTTCCCTCTTGTTGGCGCCTTGAACTCAAGGCCACATGCTCTTCGGGATGAAGTCACGTGTAGGCTCCAAAATTTGGCGCAAATCTCTTCGCTTACCTAGGTACGCTAGCGCACACAATCCTCAATTTTTGGCTTGATCGATCGAACTTGGATTTTTGAAGAAGCAAGACCACGACAACCCTCGACGCCAACTCCAAGTACGTTCTGCAGCTGCAGCAAGCAGTAACTGCGTCTCCAAACAACCAGTTCTGACTCTCTCTCTAGAAATGTCGTCCAAAGGAAAGAAGCCCGCCGGCAAGGCCCAAAGATCCGCCATCGCTGATGTCGTTGCGCGCGAATACACAATCCACCTCCACAAGAGAGTACGTCGAATCTAGGAAGGAGGGAATACGCAGGAGGAGAAATACTGATTGAATCAACAGCTCCATGGTGTTTCGTTCAAGAAGCGGGCCCCAAGAGCCGTCAAGGAGATCAAGAAGTTCGCTACTCTGTCAATGGTATGGCAAACCCCAAAACTATAAAACCCCAAGACCGTCGAGCCCCAAGACCATCGAAGCCAGGAGTGAAGAAACTGACAGGAGATTTATTTTCACAGGGCACATCCGACGTTCGTCTCGACCCCCAATTAAACAAGAAGGTCTGGGAGGCTGGTATCAAGGGTGTCCCATACAGACTGCGCGTCCGAATCTCAAGAAAGCGAAACGATGAAGAGGGTGCCAAGGAAAAACTCTACAGCTACGTTCAGGCTGTCAATGTCAAGGATGCGAAGGGATTGCAGACGGCTGTTGTTGAGGAATAGAGGATCGAATATTCTTGAGTCTGAATGGCATACGGGCTGCACGGAGTTGATTCGCATTATGCTGGCTAGCTTCTGAATGAAAAGGTCATCTTGATTCCCCAGTCATGTTTGCTATAGTGTGATTGGATGTTCTAGTTTGCAGTGTGAATGTTTAGGGTTTTGGAGGATGCGGTATTGGAAGATTCCAAGTACTCAACATTCTATGTTGCAGTATCGCCAAAGCAGAGTAGGAAGTACGAATAGGGAATTTCGGGGAAGAAGTGTCTTCTCCAGTCTCTTCTGCTTCAAATTGGACCACTTTCCATTGTATATCTCAAACTTACAACGACAAATACTACGCCTCCGAATCTGATTTCCACATTTCCAGCTTTGTATCAAGTGCCACCTAGTTGTGTCAATGCTCAAGGTATTTCTATCGTTTCCAAACAACCCCGCCAGCTAGCAGAAGTATGCAGCTTCGTCCTGGACATAGAAAACGACACGCTTTCTGGGAGATTTTAGATGTGCCACTCGCCATAGAACAACTACAAGTGTTGCCGATTTTTTTTGTCCAGCACGAGGAGGTTTATGAAAAGCTGCCGATGTTAGCCAAATTCTGCATCCTCTACAGTATCTCGCAGGGCTATTTCGCTATTCCGTCAAGACAGCATTCTCATCCCAATGTTCAAGGAAACAATCATATCATTTATCGATTCCTCAACGCAAATTCATTTACGCAGCAAATAACTCAAACAAGCCATGCGATGATCCCAAGAGGATCTCGTTCCTGCTTTGACATTCTTCAGCAGTATAATCTTTATCCCTTTCCCGTATGTCTAGCATCCTTCTGTTATCTGTTCATGTAACTGTCTAGGAGAAGAACAGCAACAGCAGGATTTATGATACGGAAAGGGAGTGGAGTGTTTCATAAAGTCATCGCCGTTGCATACATACAACAACCTTCAAGGGATCACTCAAAAGCTCACAGTCTGTGAGATCATTCGAGACATTCTACCCCCATCCTCGCTGGCGTGGGCATCTATCTCTTCTACGACTCCATCGACGAGGCAGACTTTATACGGTACGCGCAAGTCATTAATCGATCCTGAATGACAAAACCAACTTATTCTCCACGTTCATCTGAAAATCCGTCACATCACACATTGCCTACTTCTCCTCGCCTGACCTCATCTCTCCTATTCCTATTACACGCCAATCAATCAATCAATCGAAGCCCCCGGGCCCGCCCACAAGCTTAGTATAAATACAAAACTCTCTGTCTCTCTCTCATTCCCAATAACCAGCTATCCA
>QGMF01000612.1:0-23436 GCA_007821475.1 Lachnellula arida | reverse complement strand
ATTAATTAATTATTAATTAAAAATGCTATAAAAGGGTGCTGTAAGGTGCTGCAGTATACTATTAAATAGGCGGAAAACCACGATTTAGATTATATAAGAGCACAATCTCGATTTTGAGATTGTACTACTTTATATAACAGATTATAGATTCAGATTGTATCACTCCTGAGATTGTATCGATCGGTTAGCAAATATAATCCTGGTGATCTAAGGTTAAGATTATAGTCAGATTGTACCAGATTGTGTTTGCCAACCAGGGCCTTAGAAGCCTACTTTTAGTGCCCTCTAGCGAGTATTTCTTTAGCTTTCTACAACTATTTTGCTATAGAAGGCTTGCTCTCTACTAGTGGACGATTTCTTGGAGGGGTAGGAGGGTGGAAACGCTGCCTGGAACCTCGTCCCGGTCTGTGAAATCGTTCCGCCGACGTCGACTGCGACCGAAATGGAAATGGCAACTTTCTCGTCGGCACTATGGGAGGAGGAGGTAAGTTGATAAAGGCAAGGCATGTGAATCATACAGTACTAGTACCACACAATTGGCCCAACGATCAACATGGAAAGTTGGCCGATATTCTATGCGTGCGGATTTTTTAGTATACTAGTAATATTAAAAGGCTTTCTTTACAATAAGGCGAATTAATACCCCCTGACGCAACCAACTTCCCCATTCCGCATTCAACACTTTTACACATTCATTCGTTCAGGCGCACTCAACTAACTACATCTCTGCCATCTCTGCCATCTTCCATAATCGTCATCTCGGGAGCATTATTAATTAACGATAATAACACAGCATCAAGGAGCTGAGTGCTGTGATGAGGAATTAAGAAATTCTGTACATACTATGCATACAAGCTCGTTCAACTTCGAATCTTCGGCCCATGCCGTGATTATGGCTCTAGCTCTAGCTCTACCTCCAGCTCGAACTGCGTCATGTCGACGACTCGACGGCGATGTGATGCCTTTTCTCAAAATCAGCATTAGCAGCTGGTACGCCGCGAACCCGTTAGCCTGGGTGGTATGTTCGAACTCTTTGAACTCTTCGTCCCCCCCCCACCCCCCACACCTACGTACGGTATGGCTCGCGGTTCGCGTACTCGCGCACGCCTACTGTACGGCCATGCGATGATTCGTCACGACGCTATATCTCCTCCGATCCATCTAGCCATCGCGTCCTATACTATACCGTACGCGCTCAGCCTTCTATTCATCTAACCTGCGCCCAGCCTTCCCAACACGGCCTTACTTCGTGGTATACGTACCTAACCACCGCTCATCATCAGCGGGGTCGTGACCGTCATACGGTATATTACTCGCCTTCCGCCATAACTCCTCTTCATCGGAGTATCGGCAGCCCAACCTCGGCACGGGGAGGAAAATCTGCAGAAGACGCAGAAGGAGAGGAGGAGGTTGGGAAGTTGGATAGGATAGTTCCCGGCCCTGCAGCTACTTGATACGAAGGCTGTAGCTAAGATATATAGAGAGGTGAGCGGGTCCCCGCTTCAAACCCTCAAGCTCATTCGAGATCGCGTACGCCTTTAGGATGAAACGTCTTTAACCTTGGACTGTCTTGTGGAATGTGATACTAGCTCAAGTCATCGCTTTAGGGCGAGCTAGGAAGCATCGGGGACAAGAAAAAAGTCCAGGTGTATGATAGAGAATGCGGCATCGAGCGGCGTTGAATGTTTTGTTGTTGGTAGCGTACGGAAATTGCAAACGTGGAGTGTGAACTGGGTTGTGGCCAAGTCCTGGAGTTGTCTGAGCTCGGGGCTGTGCTCTCCATGCGCTCGAAAATTAACATGGCGTATCAGATTGACTATCGATACGCACTTGTGACGACCTGAGTACAGTTGAGCTCAATTGTCGCGTATGGTGCGTCGACCAGCTCCATCCAGTACGTCTATACAAGCCACTAGACCACCTCGACTTCGGACAAGTGAGATTTTCTCCCACGTTCTCCACGAGGCTTGTTGTTACCAGTACCATACACCTCTGTGGCTTCCCTGACCAAGTCTGCGCCGTCCGTATGCGTATTCAGCATCAATTTGTGTGTGTTGTGGTCAAATACGAGGTCGCGTGAATATAGCACAATCTCATCCTCGTCGCCAAAAATGGCAGATAGCTCTTCGAGCGGTATGTTCTTGGTCTCCGGGAGCAGGAAAAACATGACCCAGAAGCCTGCAAACGAGATCGCGATGAACAGCTGCCCTGCGTGAGCGATGGTTTGCAAAACCATCCAGAGGGTCACCTACCAGATAGAATCTCCATCCGATCGCGGCAAACGCTGTCGTGGCCGATTGCAAGTAAACCAGATCAGCAGCTGCTTTCGTAGCGACCGCGAGTGAGAATCCTTTGGCTCGGATGTGGTTTGGGAATAGCTCGCCGAAGAATACAATGCCTCCTACGTCAATGCTGATCGCATACGAGGCGATGAAGCAGAAGAGCGCAGTGATAGCTACGGCTACACCTGCATCGCTGTGATTGTGCCCGGTGAAGGCAGCTACCATAGACATGTGGATAACCAAGCAGATGCAGCAGGCGCCTATGCCATAAAGCATGAGGAACCGGCGGCCGACTCTGTCGAGTATCAGTGAGCCTATGATATTGAAGAGAACAGCCACTACATTGATTAACAGAGCACAGAAGGCGGATTTCGTGAACCTACCGGTGTTGTAGCCTGATTGGAATGCGAGTTGATCTGTAGCGCTATAGCCTAGATTATTGTACAGGGTGGAGCTCTATAAGAGATTAGTCTGGGATGCCGAGGATATGAAATCTATCACATACATAGTTGTTGATGACTAACACTGCGGTGCTTTCGCCGATGAAGGCATATCCCATAGCAATGAGAGCTCGCTTTCGGTAAGACGGTTTGCGCAACATATGGACCCAAGAGTTCGACAATGTCCTATCAAGCTCGATCTGTTTCTGTACCTGGTAAAATTCACTCCGTGCAAAAGTCTGATCTGGGTCCTGAGAACTGGCATGGAGCGAAAGCATGACTTCCTATGCTTTCTCAGGTTTTTGTTTCATCAGAAGATATCGGGGTGATTCCGGAAGAAAAGGGAGAGCCAACAGAATCAGACACGGGAAAATGATTCCGATACCAAGAGGGCCACGCCATTGTGTCGTGGTATTGGTTGAGAAGTGGAAAGCGAGTCCCATATATGTTGAGAGAGCGTATCCAAAGGCGATCATGGTGCCGTTCAAACCGACCAGAAAACCTCGGAAGTGAGGGGGCGCAAGCTCAGTTGCGAAAACAGGGCCTTTGAGACAAAGTCAGCTTGAGAAAGGTGGGAGCAGCTTCGAGGGTTACATACAAACCGAGAGAAAACCAGAATTCAATCCAGTCACGAAGCGGAATGCAATGAACATGCCAACATTAACAGCCGCAGCTGAGCAAGCAGTTCCAATGATACCCACGATGGCGCAATAAAGGATGCCGGCCTTTCGGCCCCATCTATCCATGACCCAGGCCGTTGAGAATATCCCAATCAAGGCCCCGGCCTGCAAGCAAATATGTCAGTTCATCTTTCTTGAGCAGAGAATCCAAATTCGTACCTGTAAGACGCCAGACATGGCGCCAATAAGGGCTTCCGCATTCGGGTTGAGACCCTTGTTACCCGCGAGCTTCATGTACTTGAAGAAGGAATCCTGGGATAGCACCGGGCCAATGATTGCTGCCGAATAGGCATAAGCAACGTTGCCGATACTTATGGTAAGGCACGACCAGACGTTGCGCCAGTTGATGTTATCTTCCGTTTTGAATCCCATCTTCGGCTGAGGTGGAAAGTGATTCGGAGGTGATTTTAATTGTGATGTCCCGAGGGGCCAGCCATTGTTATGTAGTTGTTGAGAAAGAATTGAGACCCCACGGGGATTCTTGCGCGGGGTGAAGCACCCACCGAGAAACCCTTCCAGTGGAACTGACGCAGATCTTTCGGAGATTCCAAACTCCGGCAAAATGAGTCACCTCCGAATGTTTTGTCTAGAGTGTGGATTGCACATCTGGACAATGGATTAGCATCAGTCCAGCATGGAATGTACCCGCACGGGGTATACGTTGGAACCAAGAATTGTCCGCGGTAAGGAGAGCTCCCAACGTCTTTGCCTCAAGCTTCAACCACATCCATATGGCTGGCTGCGGATCCAGTCACCTCGGTCGTAGAACTCTACAGCAGTACACGTGCTGTCGATTACTGTGTTGGAAGTGGTAAGGGCTGAACATGGACATGTTATTGAATATAAACCTAGCACTGTACATGGAAGAGCCTTCCTGAATATACGCTTCCGTGAAGACAACTATGTAAGTGAATTACCTGCAAAGAAGCTTGAGGTGGAGGTCATCACCCAGCCCGCCGCAATTCTAATGCGGAGGTTGACAAGTCCGTACCCGAGTATAGGAAGATAAGAGACACCATTCCAGAACTGCCCATCCCATGTAGATAGACCTGCCATCGAGCGTGCTAATCCGAAACCATGGCCGACTTTAGCCAATTCGCAGCACCATCAACTGAATGGCTCACAGTGGTGGAGGGGACACGTCTTCCGCCATTGCCAGATGACAATGTAGATCTGCGCGACTTACGCAAAGCTGCGAACAGGGCAAGATCTATAGGGTCGACTCAGGAGATGAGTCAGATTGGTAAAAGATGAGAAGTTAGCCCGCGGTGACAGGAAACGAAAGCTGACCTGTAAAATAGGAGACGCGGATGTGAAACTGATTTGTGTCCAGATACCTACCAGTGATTATATGGAGATCCCCGGGAGGATATTCTCTCCTCCGCTGGGACCAGCAGATGGTGGAAAGCTCCCAGTTGTTGTATACTTCCACGGTGGAGGGTTCTTGTCTGGTTCCTGCTTTACCGAAGATGCAACTTGCTTCCGTTTAGCACGGAGCTGCCACGTACTGGTCATTAGCATTATCTACAGACATACGACAGAGTGGACAGCTCCCACGCAGATGAATGACGCCTGGGATGCACGAAACTGGGTTGCATCCAATATTCAATCCTACAACGGTGATGGCAATCAGGTTGTGGTGGCCGGTATTTCATCGGGGGGCTGTCTTGCAGCCGGAATCGCATTGAAGGAAGCAAAAGTGAGCAACTCTGTCATTTCAACGCATCGGTGCTGATCAGGTAGGCCGGTTTTTCCATGATAAAGGGGCAGGCGTTATGGACACCGTGGCTATGCCAGCCCGACGCTTTTCCATGGGAAGAATATACCACGTCCGAACTATGCTCCCGCAAACAGTGTGCAGATGCACCATTGTTACCAATCACTTTGCTGCATCGTTTTGCAGATGCTCTATGCATTGATCCAGATAATGTAGAACACATGGAAATGAGTCCACTGGTCTTCGATCGTGAGCGCATTTCAACTCTACCACGAGCACACATAGTAGCTAATGGGAACGATCCATTACGCGATGATGCCTTGCTGTATCAACGGAAGTTGGAAAAGATGGGGTAAGCACTTTTGGGTTACTGTGTGGAATCATGCTGAGACTCGAAGTACCGAGACAAAATTACACATCTTCCAAGGGCTGCCCCATGGCTTTGATAGATTGGAAGGCCTGGCCGAGTCGATTGTGCTTTGGCGTTCTCAAATGGAGTTAGGAATATCTTGGCTTCTGAGCAAGAGGCCAAGCGACACGAAATGAGTGTAGCATGTAAGGGAAGGTTACGTCGCACAGATATAAAGTTACACAACAAAAATATCAAATAGATCATATTTCGACAACATGTGTACTGCAGTGATGCATGAAAACTAGAATATTGCCAAAGCGTTTGGCGGCGAGGCTACCGCTCCACTATAGTTCAGCGGGACAGAAGTAAAAAAGAACGACCACCGATTGTTCTTTTTGCAGATTTCGGAGAGAGTTTCCAAGTCGAAGAGCTCGCCAATAGGCGTGCCCCATCCGGCGAGCAAAATCTGATGTAGAAGATTCTTTTCGTCAACACAAGCTAGTGGAAACATTCAGTACAACATATCCATCTTCGTGGAATCGGGAGACTTACGTGTGCATTCAAACGCCGGCGAGTCGGCGGCAACTGCAGCAAATTGGGATTTCCAGAGCCATTCTGTTGTCTCCAAGGACTGACCGATGCCCGGCCAAGCAAAGCGAGTCTTGACCTCTTCGCATCCCACTGAATCTAGTTGCTTATAGGCTTCCATATACCCAGTTCGGATGAAAAGAATATCGCCCTGAACACAAGACTGTAAGTCTTGAATACTTACTCATAGCCAAACGAGAATCATACCTTATCGATAGTCAGGTTCCGTTCTTTGATAATTGATTTTATGTCCTCGAGTGGGATTGCGTGAGTCGATAACTTCTCGTAGCTGATATTTCTCTCTTTCGCCCAGTCACAATAGTCAATTAGTATTCCGCGACCTGCAATGGCCATTTTAGCCCATTGTCCAATTCCGTTAACTGCGCTCTTAGGTTCTCCATGAATATCGTCTTGTGTCACTCTTCAAACATCAGAGCAGATCGGTCAAAGTGGGAAGTAACCTACCCGCAATAGAATTTCTTGTCGGCCTGGTAGGCAAAGTGTCGGAAACTGTCCCATTGAGAGCCTCCTTGAGTGTTAAAGGAGATCTGGTAAAACTGATTTAGCGACATGCAATAGCTGTCTGCCGGATCTTCCATTCCTTACCACATCATCGTTAATAGTACGGGGAGCTTTCTTAATAAGCTTGTGTTCAAATCCGACACGACCAAGCAAAGGCGGATTGATGGCATCGAGATCGAGGCTTGCTGAGAATTAGCATGGGAGCTTCGAGTTCCTCCTAGGAAACTAACTTCAGCGCAACTCTCTCACCAGTCTTGATCTCTTGCGCGGCCTTTAGGACATTCTCATCTGTCAGATGATTCAAGGCTCCAAGCTGGTTGTTCTCCCAGAGTCCCCAGGCGGAGAATGGAGGATCACCGCCTTGCAGCGGCAAGTCGTGGAATGCAGGTATCTCCTGAGACATTGTGTGAAGTGCAACTATGGCTGAATGCGAAAGATTTTGTTTTTCAACGGAACTCGAATCTATTTCGCAAGGACGAATTTGACCTCTTTGTATTCGTACTTTTGAAGTTCTGCTCCCAATGGCCGTCGAAAGTACCTCCGCACCTAACTTCCCCACACATCCTCGTGTCAAGCGGAGGCGAGGATGTCCGCCTTTGTGTCTGGCAAGGGCCAAACCCATACCTACTTAAGACTAGCATGCCAGATCAGCTGCATTTCGTTAAGGCAGTTGCAGCTCAGAATTGCTGTGAGTGCCATACCTCATACTCCAGACAGTTTTTATTTCTCAAACATGACGTTCTCCATTGGCAAGACTGGGGGTGAAGGCATCATCCGTTGCCTTTTTCCAAGAAGCGCTGTATCTCAACAAAGCATCGCACGAGACGTGATCATGGCCAAACTGCCCTATACACAGCCTGTGTCCGTCACACAAATGGAAGCAACAGATGAACTCGACAGCGCCAAGGTCTACGCATCAGTAGACGTCTACGACATTCCAAACGTGGCGCTCATCACCGAAGCTCTCCTGTCGAGCTTCGCATCAGAACTCCGAGCCAAAGGTATCGACTGCGATCTCGAGCTGTACGAGACCATTTCCCTCGCAAAGAAAGACGATACTGCTCCGCCGATAGCAGGCATTGTGGTGGTCTCAGTCGGATTAACCCCCGAAGACGAGCCCACCAAAATCAAGGACTACAACGCATGGTATGACGAGGAGCATATGCCACGGCTGGCAGGAGTAGAGGGATGGCGTCAGGGCACTAGATATAAGCTGGTGAGACGAAATGGAGCTGGCGAGTATACCGCACCTTACTTGGCGGTGCATTACTATGAGTCGAAGAACGGGCTCGGAGGAAGCGCTTGGAAAGCCACGATCATGTCGGATTGGACCAAGCGCATTGATACATATATGCTGAGACCACCGCACCGCCGCGTCTGGAAGGTCATTTGCAGGAAAGGGGATCAAGCGTAGTAGGTAGGTAAGAAGAGGAAAGGAAAAGGAAAGGAAAATGAAAGTTAGCAGACTGAAAATGAATTTTCAAGTCCTTCACGCAGCCTCTGGTCATTTGAGCGGAGGCCCAGATATTCACGTGATCTTCCGACCATTCCCCGGACCCCGCGGGGACCCCAGATTTGTCGGATCCCCATCCCCATTCCCATTCCCATCCCCATTCCTATCCTCGTCCCCATCCCACATCCACTTACTTGCCCAGCTCGCCACTGCCCCTCCCAAACAATGACATCGCGTACCAGCTCAGTGAACCCCTTGGACGGCCCTGTGAACCTCAGCGAGACGGAAAGCCCGAGGAGAAAAACAAAGCTCACCACCACAAACAAATGTAAAGCATGTGTACGGTGTCGCAACCGTAAGGTCAGTTCACGCGCTACGAGTTAATTACTCTTGGTTCACCTTCTACAGATCAAATGTAATGGACAGTGGCCGAGCTGTAGTCTTTGCACAAACCTGGGGCATGAATGCGTTTATGGCCAGGATGGCCGGGCAAACTCACATATCGGAAAGCAGAGTTACTACGCTATGGCAGGCAAGATTGCTAGCTTAGAGAGCACCATCAAACAGTTCGAATCAAGGGTCGCGGAGCTTATCCGCGACGCTCCAGGACCTGTACAAACCACACAGTCATCTTCTGGCGCCATGGTAGACGAGACGAATGTATCACAACTACCTGGGATGTCTTTGACAGAACCTATTTCTTCGGGCCATCAAGCCATTTCAGAGGGAGTTCCAGCATCCCAGCAAACACTTCTTGACTTGCCCATGCAAGACATGACAGATAATGGCTCCACTGTATTGCCTCCTGCCACGAGCACAACCTTTCCAGCACAGGAGAACACCCAGACCCACGGGCTAGTATCTCAGGATGATGCCAGAGCTGCTGTATTAGAGAATATGGAAGACCACGAAAGCACTGGACCGAATGATGTCAATGTCATAGTGTCGAACGAAAGTGGAATATCTGTACATGGCCAGACTTCGGCATTCCATTTTCAGGAGCGATCACCTATCTCGACTACCTCATTCCCAAAGCCTTCAATTCCACAGTTCCGCTTTGCAAGCTGTGTTCCTTCAGCGAGCCCTGCGGATGTCAAGGATTTTGATCCGATTCGTGGTCAAATGTTTGCATTTGCGGCCTTCCATCGTCAGCGAGAATATAAATTCCTTGTGGACGATAACAGTGACGTTGACTTTGACGGAATTGATCTCGATACAGCCATTCATTTGCTTGAAATCCACTGGAATCGACAACACTGCGCATTTCTTCTGTCCTATCGACCAATCATCATGGAGCACCTCGCGACAAATGGGCCGTATATCAACAAGTTACTATTGAATGCAATATACTTCGCCTCTGCTTTGCACAGTAATCGAACGCAACTGCGGACCAATTCTGCAGATGATCAATCTATTGGCCTCCAGTTCTTGACAAGATTCAAAGATCTTCTTGCGACAGAACTTGAAACCTCGAGTGTTCCAAGCATTGTTGGTCTATTGATTATGGGTGCAAGCTTGGTCTCACATGGGCGCCAGACTCTAGGATGGCTCTACTGTGGTTTGGCCTACCGTATGATTACTGATCTTGGACTTCACTTGGATACAAGCATTATGCAGACCTCTCATTCTGCAACCTCGCCCGCCAAGATCACATTCGAAGCCGCCGAGATAGAGATGCATCGCCGGGTGTTCTGGGGCGCCTACGTGAATGACAAATTTCAATCTCTATATTTCGGCCGACCGCCAGCAATCCCCAAAACCGGATTTGAGCCGCCTCAAATCTTCTTGGACACTTATGAAGAACTGGAGCTCTGGGCACCTTACATCGACCCTCAGCAACCCAGTCTGAGGTGTAGTCAATACAAACCAAGGCCATCATTTGTTCTGTCTTCATTCCAGATTCTGCTTCAGCTAGCTGAGATATCTGCCGAGATCATTGAAAGTTTCTATACACCGCAAAGCTCGAAACTGTCTATTTCCGCCGCAGATAACGTTTTGAGAACCATACAGGGCAGTCTAGATCGTTGGCAATCGTCAGTCCCTCCTGATTTGTACTTTCGCCCCCAACAGGATTTGACACCACCACCCCATCAAATCACTCCTCAGTAAGTCTGAAATACGATGTAGACCTAGCATCGATGTGCTAATCAATCTAGCACAACCTTTCACACCCTTCAAATTCTTGCACATCGACCCTTCCTTCCTGAGGGACATCTGAGTCATATCGGATTGGATGTGTTAGGTATCCAAAATACTTGTACTACGGCAGCAACAAAGATCTACGAATTAGCCCGTGCATATCGTGATGCGTTCACTTTAGAGCATGCACCATACTTGTTCTCATACGCACTATTTTCTGCTATCACAGTAATGCCCCGAAACGAGATTTCGAGCACTGGCCCTAATAACAATGTCGAGCTCATTGTATTCTTTTGGAATGCGTTGAAAGAGCTGCAGCGAGGCGCAAACTTTGGCCTACAAAGGCCATTAATCATTGTGAGAGACTTCTTACAGCGCGCAGGTCTCGATATCAATAGGCTATCGACGAGGCAAAATACACCTGACCGTCACTTGACACAAGTAAGAGATCCTCTAGGAGAATCTTGGAATGAAGAAGCCGGCAACTGGAACGCATCAGATTTGATGACCTATCTCGAGGGCGACTATGTTGACATGTTCAACACTTCACTTGAACCGGACTTCAACTGGCAAGATATCCCAGTCAATCTGGAAGGGCCAGATATCCTCTACGGTCTTTTTAGATAGATATCTTCGTGCCGGGATGTACCATGGACTAGATTTGACAGGCGACTCAAATTTTAATTAGAAGCACCAGTAAAGGTATTGTCGTTCAATGCTCGGAGACAAAAACTCCTGCCATACCCATTCCGGTACCGACGCACATCGAAGTTAGCGCAAGCCTCTCATCTCTCCTTCTTAATTCTGAAAGAGCAGTTACGACCTGTCGGACGCCTGTACAGCCTAGAGGATGCCCCAAAGCACTTGTAGAACTGTTAGAGGAGTTTTGATTTAGGATAGTCTTTGGGAAAGACCTACATAGCGCCACCACGTGGATTGACCTTTTCAAGATCGAGCCCCAGAGCTTCAACGCAATAGACTCCCTTAAAAGATGAGGTTAGTTGAACTCAGTATTATATATGTGCATCATTTGAAACTAACCATAGATGCAAAGGCTTCGTTAATTTCAAAGATGTCCACGTCGTCTTTTGTGAGGTTCAGTTTTTCCAGAATCTTTGGAATTGCCAGACTTGGTCCGATGCCCATGATGCGAGGATCCAGTCCTGTTACAGTAGCGGCTACAAACTTGCCCAATATTGGTTGTTTCAACTGAACGGCTCGGGTTCGCTTCATAAGCAGTACGGCGGCTGCTCCATCTGTGATCTGCGAAGCATTCCCGCCTGTTGTACGACTCGGGCTCCATTGTGGAAAGGCAGCCCAGATTTTGCCCAAGGATTCAGCAGTGGTGCCGGACCGTGTGCCATCATCATGTTCGATCAACTTCGTCCCAGTGATCTCACCTGATTTAGGATCCTTGATATCTACCAAAGTAGGCACGATTTCGTCTTTAGTCCAGCCGTTGTTCTGAGCGTGCTCAGCTCTTTCATACGAGCGGGCCGCGAACTCATCTTGTGCCTTGCGGCTGATATCGAATTGACCAGCGATATTCTCTGAAGTATTTCCCATCGGCATCATTGTCTGCACGGCGAGTGCATGATTGTCGATCTTCAGCCCCATTTGAGGGGTCCCAGTATCCGGATTGGAAGACATGCTCTCGGCACCAACTCCAAGGCCGATGTCTATCGAGCCCATCGAAATCTGGTTCGCGATATTCTGGATAGCCAACAAGCCAGAAGAGCAAAATCTACTTGTAACGCTTGCGGCAGTAGAGGCTGGAAACCCTGCAGCCAAAACGGAGGATCGAGCAATGTAGGCTTGGTCTCCCGCGAGAACGTTTCCAACACACACGTCTTCAACGAGGTTAGGATCGAGTCCTGACCTATCTCGAGCGCTCTATACACGCATTAATGTCAGACTTAGTATTATAATGTAATCGTACCGTCAAGATTGAAACCAACAGATCTACGAGTGAAGCGTCTTTTAAGCCTCCCTTCCGAGCTTTCGTCAATGGCGTTCGAATCGCCAAGGTTATGATCTTTTCAGAGACAGGTGTAAGCACTGGCTGAATGGATGAAGAGGATCTACTGACAATGTCATCAGGGTTCTTTTCCAGTATTCGAGCTTTTCCTGAGAGTACTCCTGGATGCTTAAGATGCCCAGCTACCGCTGATAATCTTTCTTGAGCGGACATTTTTTGTTAGAGAGGAGCCTCGAGTTTCGCTGGTTTTCAACGCCTATGCAGATGTTTCATTACTCGGTTCTTAAAATTAATACAGGATGCGTCTTGAATTTGTAGGAAGGGTGTCTTGACAAAGGTCAGGGACTTAAAGTGACTCGGTCTAGCCACACGGAGATCCATCTCCGTCTCAGTGCGCGTCTATTTCCGAACACTTTGAGCCTGGAACAGTATGTACGAATAATGAGATACTTATAGAAAGATAAAGGCGGACAGCGTTTATCTAGGTCGTGACTGGATTGTGCATAGCTCAACGCCATGCTTACTGCAAGGTCAGCCGGATGGCTTTCTGCTATGACAGCGGCTAGCGCATACGTTAACGCGAAGTTCTCAGTCGGCATCGACCTGGTACAACTGAGACGCGACCGCGAATGGAGATCACGATTGGAACGCAGATTGCTCAAGGCAGGAGATAATTGTACTCTCTTTGGGATGTTCGATACCGTTGATCCTGGAAGTGAAGCCTTGTGGTTTGAGGGTCGCACCTGGACGTACGGGCGATTGAAAACTGGTCAGTACGTGGAGGCCAAGAATTCTGACCTCGTGTGCTTATTCGTTTGTAGAGGCCAACCGATTTGCCCATGTTCTGGCAAGTAATGGGGTCACAACAGGAGACTTTGTTGCATTGTTTACCACCAACTCCCCCGAAATGATTATAGCTTTGCTAGCCGTCTCAAGACTGGGCGCGGTTGCAGCTCTGCTAAATACGAATCTAAGAGGTAAAAATATTCACGGCGCAATGACTCATCCTTCATATTGACAACGCGCTTGCAGACGAAACCTTTGCGCACTGTATGGATGTGTCGAGAGCCGAGTACCTAATCTCAACACCAGATCTGGCGCCACTCATCACCAGAGACATTCGGCACTTCACCTTGAACGTTTCTTCCTTTACTGAGGCCCGCGCTCTGGCTCCAAACATCAAGTTCATTGACCTAAACGACACGTTTCACGTCGAGATTGACCATGACCCAACCCCGAGATCCCCCGCCGACCTTGCCGTCTTAATCTTTACCTCTGGCACCACCGGAAAGCCCAAAGCTTGTGCGGTCAAAAACATGCAGCTTTTCGTTGCATCCAATCCAATCTCTCAAGACACCGATGATCCTGGGAAATACTATCCGCTTCGCATTTATTCAAGTTTACCTCTATTTCACGGCACGGCTTTATTCGCTGGTTTCTCATATACAGTAGGCTCGTCAGGGACCCTATGTCTACGCAGAAAGTTCTCAGCATCATCCTTTTGGAAAGATGTCGCCGAGTCCAACGCAACCCGTATGCTCTACATCGGCGAGCTCTGTCGCTACCTACTGGCGTCTCCACTATCACCATACGACAAAGCCCACCGATGTATCGTGGCGAATGGAAATGGACTGCGGCGAGAGATCTGGGAGGAGTTCAAATCCCGCTTTGGCGTTGCTGAGATCAGAGAGTTTTATCGTTCCACGGAAGGGTTGGGAAGGTTCGATAACTTTGGAGTGGGGGCATGGGGGGCAGGGAAGATGGATTCGCAGGCCCGATTCGCAGAGCTCTGGAAAGGGACACCTTCATCATCCGCGTCGACACCGATACATCACAGCCATGGCGTGATCTTAAGACCGGACTGTGTGTGTTGGCCAAACTCGATGAAGCCGGAGAGGTCATTGGTCGCGTCAGAGACCGTGGCCTCCTAACGGAATACTTGGGTAACAAGGCGGCAACAGAAGAGAAGCTAATCCACGATGTCTTGAAGAAGGGAGACTGCTTCCAACGCATGGGGTACTTGGCTGTGCAGGAATCTTCCGGCTGGGTACGCTTTCACGACCGAGTCGGCGACTCCTTCAGATGGAAGGGGGAAAATGTCAGCGCGGGGGAAGTGCGGGACTTGATCTGCGAAATAAGAAATGTTCGAGACGCAATCGTCTTTGGCGTAGTCTTAAAAGGTTCGATATCCTAATATTGTCTGCTTGATTGCTCACCTGTTGACCCTCTAGTTATGATGGCCAAGCAGGGGCTGCGGTGGTCACTCTCCGCCGCCGAACGGCAGGAGAAGAAGCCACATTCGTTCAAGAAGTGTATCGGGAATTGCACCAGAAAGGGTTGCCTTCCTATGCCTTTCCACGACTCTTGCGAATCTCTTCTAGGTAATTTACGTGGGATATTTCTCCCTCACATCACTAACATCTACCCCCACAGTATCGGCACTGGAGTCACGTTTAAGCACGGAAAAAGAGAAGAATCAAAGAAAGGTTGGAATCCTGCCGCGATAGGACATGCCGATGATGCCCTTTACTGGCTTAATGGAACAGTGTATAAGAAGCTGGGCGTGGAGTCTTGGATGGATATAGAAGCGGGGAGAGCTAGGTTGTAGAGCATGCCGATGATAATCTACAGCCCTGTGTATAAATGCTCTTCGACGCAGCATCCAAGTCGTAAGTACCACGTGTGATTAATGCGTGCCAGCCTGCAGAACGTAAGGGCTATTTCTCAGCCTGACGAGTCAGACTCTCAACAATTACGCAGAGATCTTTTTAACTAGTAGCAGCAAGCTAACCAACTAACTTACAATCACAGTCGGCATATAGCACGGTCTTATCAGATATATTGAGCGAGTCGAGAGTTTACTATAATCCCTACCGTAGATAACTCAGCACGGAGATATGATTACGTAGCTCGTAGCAACTACAAGTATGCGGCGAAACCATATCCTTTCTCCGAATTTCCGCGAGAAGTTTGATACGACTAGAAACCCTGTATGCTTTCACTAACTATAGCTTTGGGACTGCAAGATCAGAGAAGAAGAAGGGGTTCTTGGTAATGAGGTACTAAGGCATATATGGGAAGAAGGACGTAGGATTTAATTTAATATGTATGCTTTATTTGCTCCGAACGCTGCTTGTAATATTTCGTGGTATAAGTAAGGAGCAGTTACCGCAACTAGTTGTTATCTATATTAATAAGATCCCGATATAACTCATGATTATCCGGCTCCTGTTTCTTAACTTTCTCCTCACCTCCCCCTCCAGATTTGTACAGAATTGCTCCATTTTTGTATACTTTATAGGTACCAAATATCAGAAGTCGCCTAAGTGATACCGAGGGCAGTTTAAGTGGACGTGTTGAAAGAATAGCTAATTTCCCAGCATAAGGTATATCGCTTAGGCTTTGTGCGCCGGCGCCTTACATGCCGCAACAAGTTGGCGCACATTCTAAAGTGTCATCGGGCAGGGTAGAATTTGGTAGGACGAGGATGTAGTACTTGTTTTGATGCCGCACAATCTGACTGTTACACAAGGCATTTGATGGTTGGTTAACTGCTAACTTTTCGTCCAAACTAGACCTGAACCAATAAGATGAAGGCAGAACCAGCTCTATTAGTTGAACCATGGTTTGAACTAGTGGGTTTATACTAGCGCCAAACCAATTAAGAACTGTAGTTAACTAGTAGTTATAGCAGTTTAGCCCTACTATTTAGCTAAGTTATATAGGTTAAAATGAAGTAAAGAAGAGAGAAAATGCCTAAAAAGTGGGAATTACCATAGCTTTTTAGCATATATAGGCCCTTCAGGGGGTGGTTCAGGGGCCTTTAGAGGCCTCTAGGGGGTAATACCCAATACGCTAGCTAGTTTAGGTAGTTAACTAACTAGTTAAGAAAATATAAATAGTTAGTTGGTGGTTCTTATAAATAGTGAAAACCATGGTTCTAGTTAGCTAGTTAAATAGTTTGGTTGGGTTTTTGAACCAACCATCAAATGCCTTGCTGTTATATAAATGTATGAAGCAAAAAGAAGAAGAAAAAGGTCGGCTTAACAAATATCATCGCTCAGTGTCATTGAAGTAGCAAAGGCCACGCATTTTGCGCTGTCATATCGTATATGTATGTGGCGCGTACCCAGCGATATATATATAAATCACCACCAACTTGAGCATCTTGGCTGGACAGTAATAGTACTACTGTCTATGATGGCCCCGTTCCTTCATATCTACTGCCACTAACTCTTCACGCATCACGTCGGATAAAACCCACCTGCGCGCTCTGCCACATCGTTCTTTTAGTCCCTGCAGCCAGTCCGTCCGCATCAGCCCTACTTCCTTCCATTAGCACACGAAAGCCGACACGACACATACCAACACCTACATCAGCCGTAAAATCCCATCGTCCAAACCCCCGTGATCCTCAACGCTAGCATACCGTTCAACAACCACTAAATCAGCCGAGTCGTCGTCCCGGAACATCTGCACGCCCAAGCAAGCCTCCACCCCTCTTAACCTGCCAACAATCTTCTCCCACGCCTCCCGAACAGCTTTCCCTTGCACAGCGCTCTCAATCGAGTACGCCCTTCTGATGACTACGTTGTCGCCAGTGCTCAGGTCCTCTACATCCACAGCTCGCGTCTGGAAGCCCGCCCCGACCTTCTGCCTCGGCAGCAGATCAGACGGGCGCGGCGGAGGCGCGAGGGCCTGTGTACGCAGCGCGGCTTGGAACGCGGTGTACGGGACGGAAGCACGGTGCACGACGGCGTGGGCGTCGGTGTCGGCGTAGCTGGGTCGGTAGGTCAGCACGTGTGGATGTAGGTGGAAATTAAAGGGGAATGTACATCTCTAAACCGCACACGGAGTGTTGTCCCGGCGTGGTGGACTTTAGCCAGCAGTATGCGAGACAGCGCGGCTCGTGGCGGAAACTGTGGTTCGAGATGGTGCGGACGTGGGATAGGAACTAGTGCGTATTTGTTAGGCTTCCTTGTGTCTGTGTATGATGTGATGAAGGGATTACGGTTTCCTGCTTCTCGACCGATGCGATGGGCGCGATGGGGTTCAATACAATCATGGTTATGGCGTTGAGAGCAAGATGGAGTTATATGAGTGCATACTTACGATAGTCCCGTTCAGAGCCTTGTAGTTTATATAGCTGGAAGGCGTGTAGCGGGTCATGTGCGTGATTTGGGTTTCCTTGTCCCCTATTCCCCCTATTCTCCCGCGGGGGGATTTGCTAGTACTGTATTGATTTCGCAGGCAGCGGCGATATCAACTCCGCGGCGACGGTGTGGGGCACTGCACTCAGCACACCACTCTACAGTAACCTAACGAGTTGAGCAGGCCTCGCAAGCTCAACATCTATCCTTTTATGCTAATCAAATCAATAGCTTCACCGGGTAACAATAAAACGACCAAGAATAAAGCAAGGCACCTCATAATGCCCGCCCTCGACACCCAAGTCTTCAACCAAATCACCGCCCTCGCAGCCGAATTCCCGCACATAAGCTGGCCTCTATCCGTCATCGTCACCTTAGCAGCCGCGAACTACCCAGAGGAAATCCCGTCCGTCTACGAGCGACTAATGCAGGACCTGGAGCATCGAGATAGCAGCGCACAGCTAGAAGCAACGCGGGTGATCCGAGAAGGATTAACAAAGGCAATGGGCATTATAGGGGCGGCGAAAGTAAGGAAAACTCTTGGTGTGGTGATACACCGATTCGAGGTTCAAAATTACGTAGTTATACAGACTAATGAATGAATGGCTTAATTTGTAGACGGGCAACGCGTTGAGAGCTTTGTTGACGGTGACGCCAGAGCAATTCAGGGACTCGCGCTGTTATAGGTAATTACGTATCAGCTTTGTGGACCCCCGTAGTTAGGTAGGTGCTAATGCTAAGGATGTCAGACGAGAGGAATCTAGAGAGACGGTCTTGAAACGAGGAGAGGCGTTCTTTGAGAGTATTTATGGGGAGAATAAAAAGCTGGAGCGCTCAGAGACCCCTAACGCGTCGCCAGACTACGATTACCTTGTACGGGGTTAGTGTGTTTCTCTCGCGTCTCATTATTGCTGTTATTAATGGAACCAGAGTTGTTCTACGGATATATATTCTCGTATGATGGCATCTTGGATACGAAGCAGACTGGGCAGGTTATCATCTCGGCACTGATCGGGATTGACTGCCCTGAGCAAGGTCGGAACCATATGCTGGGAATGCTGCACAATGGGATGAGGAGAGACGAGCTGCAGTTTATTTGCCAGGTGTGCTCACTTGTTGCAGAGAAGTGTGGGGTGGATTTCAAGTACGGCAAGATGCAGCCACCGAGACTGTTGTGAATATGTCTCCTTGGACGTCCTGGCCTTGCAATGATATTTGGTCTAGCTTTAGCTGGGAGGTTTTTATATGAGAAGAATACTAGCATGGATCATTTCTGAAGTTCCAGGTGCTCCACGGTTTAAGAATTTGAAATCATCTGAAGCCCTTAAACTAGCCTATCTACTCGTAAATGGCAGGCAGTTGCATAAGATGCCAAAATTCTTCGAAATCTAATGTTTGCGTATCCCCAACTGTCTTTCCCTCCATTTCCCGTTTCGTGAAGCCGTTGCCCAGGTATGCAAACCGGTTCTTTTTCCCACCTGGCATGTATTCGAATTGATAATCTTCCCACCTTGGCTGCCTCAACGCTTCAATGAAATGGTAGGCGCTTCCACAATAAATCGCCACAACCCGCCCGTCGAGCGTTCCACGCTTATACCAACTCCGACATGAGCCAACCCATACGGTCTGTTTGAGGTATTCTTGACAGTGCTCGTTGTATTCCCGAGATGCCTCGTCGCTTATAACCATGGACTGGATGTTCTGGGTTTGCATCTTCGTAATGCAGTTGTAGATGTAGATGCCCGACATTTGAATTGCTTGAACGAGGGATCCGTTCGATATGGGAGAGTTGGGTCCGATGAAAGCTGTATTAAGTATCGGTTAGCTGTTCCCTGGCCTGGGACGAATACGTACTGAAGTAGTTGGGGAAACCAGGCACCGTGAGGCCAAAGTATCCTTCAGGGTCACTCTTCGTCCATTTGTCCCTGAGGTCGACAGCTCCTTTGCCCAGGAGTGGAAATCTCGGCTGGAAATTCGTGTCGAATCCAGTTGCACACACAACGACATCAAACTCAAAATGCTTCGTGGCGTCTTTCGTAACGATTCCCGTCTCGGTAAACCCGCCCAGGTTGTCCCACTCCAAGTCAACGTTGTCTTGAACCAAAGCTTCCAGAAACCCCGGCCCTGGTGTCAATCTCCGGCAACCAACAGGGAAGTCCGGAAGCAGGTAGTTGGCGATACGCTTCCCCTTCTCCGTCTCGCCGAGACGGTCTGTCATGGCTTTTGTGAACAGTACTGCGCTCTCTAATTACGCTTCCGAGCCAGCCATTGAGCGCTTGAAGTTTTGAATGCGTCGGTCTGCGAGATCGCGGCGGTGGCGGAGGAGATATTCGGGATGAGCGGTAAACCTCTCGAGTTCGGCGGGGGTATAGTTGTATTTCTCGTCCACCTCGACGTCGTTTTCAGTCGGTTCATTGAGCCCAGGGGCTGGCGAAATCCACGTCTTTGAGCGTGCGAAGCAGACCGTTTGTTTCGCATCTAAACACGTTAGTGGGAGAAAGTGCACGACGGTACTTTGTGGATTCGTACCTTTTGCAACTTCGGGAAGAATTTGAATTCCCGATGACCCAATGCCAATCACTGCAACCTTCTTATCCTTGAAATCATAGCTTTGATCCCACTCTGCGGAGTGCATCATTTTCCCTTTGAAATTTTCAAGACCCGGTATCTTTGGCCATGACCAGTTGCTGTGCACAGTCAGTTCGGACCGTGCTATACGTGTCCCGTGAGACAAAACGTACTTCAAAACACCGCCAGCATTTATAAAGACATCACAGACATCTTGAAATTCCCTCCCGTCCGCTCGGACTGTCAGATTCCATTTTGCGCTTATTTCGTTCCATACGGCGCTTGTTATCTCATGTCCGTAGGCGAAATATTTTTCACAGTCATAGTGTTTTGCTGTATCCTTGAGGTACTGGTAGATTTGCCCGGATGTGGCGTAATAGTTCGGCCACCCAGGATTGGGGCAGAAGGAGTACTCGTAGTTATGCGCTGGTATATCACACTGGCAACCGGGATATCTGGATCACGGGTTAGTGACGAGGTAAAATTGCGGTTAGGAGAATCTGCACCTGTTGACTAACCAAGTACCGCCCAAATCGCTGTTCGTATCATAGATCTGGAACTCCACATCTTGGCCCTTCATTTTCTGCTCTGCTACGATTGCCATCATGAGGCCAGAGTATCCCCCTCCGAGACACACGACTCGCAAGGGCCGGTATGTGCCCAGAGACACATTCTCTAGGGAATATTGACGTTGCGGAATTGAACCCATGGTCAGACTTTCACACTAAACAGTCCAGATATGAATGGGTATCGTTAATTTGAAGACAAAGCTCGATGAGCGCGTTCTACACATTTAATGCACGGAATAGGAATATGTTACAGCAACTAACGAGATGGCCTGAAAAGTCATAACATGGAGAGCGCGTGCGTGCGCGTGTTGTAAAGGATTTGCGGAGATTCTGCGGCGATGCGATCTCCGATATGTCTGCTGGAGCAGACCACGCAACCAACATGGATTTGTACCTCCGTGTTACGTGACTGAGAAGAGAAGGTGCATGAAAACAGTAGTCTCGATGCGCTGCACGCAGAATCTGAAGCACAACGGGATGTGGGCTGCTGTGATGAGGCCTATGTTGGACGATCTGGCATTGTTTACAACCTCCATGCGGGGATCAATATCCATAGAATGAGTGTTTGTGTGATAGGATGCCACATTAAGACTGGAAGCGTCGGGCTTGTGATTACAAAGTGTACTCCAGGCAGAATAGATGAAGCTACGCGTTTCAGCCGCATGCGGATGTATTTGGGCGAGTGAAACTAGGAAGCAGAGTGCAGCGTTTCGAGGAGACATGTTTCTCGATGAAGGAGATCCCACTCGACGTTTTTAATGGTTAGTTAAGTGCTAACATTTCGTGCGAACTTGAACTGAACTAATAAGATAAAGCCTGAACTAGTTAGCAACAAAAGATCGTACTTACCCCCAAGACTTAGCGCCAATTATAGTACCGGCACTTCTTACTATCAAGACGCTTTAATTCGTACTAAGGATTAGTCGGTTCCAGACTTGGTAACTATATTCTAACCGCAGCTTCGACATCGCTCTATTCTATTCTACTCTACTTACTTATAGATGCAATATCTATGGCTTGTTTAAGATAAGTGGGTGGCTGCTAGAAGGAAGCTTTATATACGTTGAGCTTGTTTTCAGGCTTTGTTATAGTAGCGTTTGGGGCGCAGTGCAGCTGTTTTCTATCACGTACCAGGTAGGGAGTAACGGGTCCTTTTAAAGGTCTGGCCTTTAGCTGACGGATTTTAGGTAGCTTGACTACCGACTAGTGAAATGCTAGTTGGTGGGTGGTGTAGTGTTTTTAAACTGGATAAGATATCAAGGTAGGTATTGAGTTGAGTTTTGCTATTTAGCCTTTGTTCAAGCAACCGACGGATAGCTCCGCTATGACACCTGTCAGACGTTAGACTCAATGATAGTTCTTGGCATTCCGCCTATTTTCTTTTCGCATTTTCGACTTTAAGTCTCTATTTTAATGTTATAGGCCTCGCCTTTTGCGTTTTGTGATCTGATCCATGCAACGAGGAGATGTAACGGATGTGCCAAATAAGCAACAGTCTGTTCTCGTTACTTGGAAGGTGATACAACTATCTAGGCTATGGTCCAAGCGCTTTTTCTTTACCTCAAAGGCGCTTTTAGATCCACTGACATCGTTATTCTCTCAACCCCGCATCATTGAAGTTCTTAATTCTGTTAGCATATTATTTTGTTGGTGAGGCTCTTGGAAACTCGGGACCTAGGGCAAATTAGCCTTCCCCGGACGCCTAGTAGCGTTCTTGACAACACCAACATTGAGGCGGACAGCCAGCCGGTCATATATTTAATCATAATATTAGAATGACGTTTATCATTAAGATCAATGATCACATGGGCCCCAAACGAGAGCCCAGATGTCAGTACAGCTACGTAGCTCGAGTGTGCGATACGTCGATACACAAAGTCAGGCCTGCATCCCGATTCTGTTCAAAATATCCTTCGTCCACTTTCAATTCCTTCCCCCAATTTTCACTCGTCGCGGAAACGCCTATCACAACTACATTAGCCCCGAACCTTCACGATGATACCTGCCACTGGAGAAACCAACAGGCCGCCGCCGCAGCCTGAATTGGAGGATGGAGTGAAGGCTGAGGTCGGTGTTAATGAATCGTCCCGCGGAAGTAGTGTTTCAAAGACGCGGGAAGGAGTCGAAGAACTCCAACACTCACACACAGTGACAAAGACACAGACCGAGAAAGATGTCTTTTCTGAGGAGGGCGGTGTGAATTTTCGAACTCTGAGTTGGCCGTACGGTATGTTTGTCGGTACCCATTTGCTTCACTGCTGTTGCTGACTCTGTCTCCCTAGCTTCTGTCATATTTGCGAAAGTAGGTTCAGTGCGCGTCGTGAATTGAACGTGCTTACTAAATCTCAAGTCCAGATGACAATTGGTGTCGGTGTACTCTCAATTCCTTCCGCGATGCATACTTTGGGGGGAGTGGTTGGCTGCCTGTTTATCATCTTTTGGGGTTTGCTCAATACATGTGGGTTTCAATCTGCCAGTGTTATCGGGTTTATTGATCAGCTGCTAAGTCTGGTTACTATTATAGATGGCGCATACCTCCTCGGGCAATATAAGCTGGCACATCGCTCAATCCACAGCTGCGCTGATGGCGCAAGGTAAGTGCAGTATTGTCCTCCCAGAACTGTCCTGTATTAACTTCAGCGAAATAGTATCCTGGCTCGTGACTGGAGTGGTGGAAGCCAGAAGTGGGCAGCTACAGCAAAAAACATTGCCGAGTTTGCCTTTATTTTTACTTGGGTGTAGGAGCTCTCCCTATCCATACGATCATGTCGTTCTAACATACCTCTTTAGTGTATGTGGAGGAGTCACAACATTGGCCTTTACCATCGCGCTCAATGCAGTGTCAAGCCACGCCATGTGCACCGTCGCCTTCGGCGCCATTGCCTACATCATCATCGCCTCCGCAGCAAGCATCCCCAAGCTGAAAGACCTTTCCTGGGTAGCCTGGGTAGGCTTCATCTCCATCGTCGCCTCAATCCTCACCGTCGTCATCGCCGTA
>QGMF01000611.1:0-23480 GCA_007821475.1 Lachnellula arida | reverse complement strand
TACCAGACCATCGTGCCGCGCGTCGAGAAAGGCGATCGCGTCTTCATCAACGGCGGGTCGGGCGGGACTGGGATTTTCGGGATCCAGATGGCGAAGGCGGCGGGCTGCCACGTGACGACGTCGTGCTCGACGCCGAACATCGAGCTGTGCCAAAGTCTGGGCGCGGACGAAGTGGTGGATTATAGGCAGGGTAGTGTGGCGGCGGCGTTGAAGGCGCGGGGGGTGCTGTTCGATCATGTGGTGGATAATGTGGGGGATGGGGAGCTGGAGCTGTATTGGAAGTGCCATGAGTTCACGAAGCCGGGCGCGGTGTACGTGTTGGTTGGGGGATCGCCGTCGCTTGCGAGGGTGGTGGGGAATGCAAAGGCGAGGATCTTGCCGGGGTTTCTGGGGGGTGGGAAGAGGAGGCTTGAGGGCTTCTTTGCGAGTCCCAAGGCCGAAGACTTGACGCAGATTGGGGCGTGGATGGCGGAGGGGAAGGTCAGAGCTGTGATTGACTCGACATTCTCGTTTGAGGAGGCGCCGAAGGCTTTTGAGAAGTTGAGGACTGGGAGGTCGAGAGGGAAGATTGTTGTTGATGTGGCTCTGGAGACGTATGAGAAGTCGTGGTCCGGATGAGCTTTTGCATTATTGGCATTTTATTCCACGCGTGTTTACTATATTATATCTTTTAATTTCATCTAATGTTTATGATAACCCTTCTCTTACCTCTCTTGGGAAATTAGCAACGCTACAGTACCCAGCGATACTTAACAAGTAATACGAGCTACAAAGCGCCACAATTTCCAAGACGTTCGTCCCAGAAGTTGACAGCGGGATATATCCGTCTTCCAAGATAAACCAAGGTTCACCTTTACTAACGGGACATCGCATTGAGGTAGCACAATAGAAGAAGTTATAACAACTCGTATTACTCTCGTCATAAGACCCAAAAAGAATTCCCCTAGACTAGACCGAACTATCGATATCCAATGTTATCTCAGGTTGCATTTGCTATAGCATAGTATTGATTACCGGGTAGTATATATACTTCTACAAACATGTTAAACACTTGAGTCGAAATCCCCAGTTACTCTATCCTAACCGCCCAGTAGCAGATCAGACCTAAAAGCCCTTACTCACGGACATCAGGGTGCTCCAAATCAACCGACATAGCTTCAACCGGTGCATTCAGAATCCACTCCTTCCACGTACGATCATCAGGTGGTCCAGAAAGGGCGAGCGAGATATTCAACAGCAACGGCATTGGATACTCGATCGCCATCGGGGCAGGGCGTGCACCCACGTGCGGCAACGGCTCCAGCAATATGCGCCGACCACTCTTATCAGAGGTCAGAGTAGAATGAACCGGGGTCGCGGTAACGTCTTGGATCCGATTAGTGCGCAGCCGGGCAAGCAGCTTGCTGAACAGTTCGGAAACAGAGAATGCAGCACCGGAAAGAAATTTTTAGACTAGGCATTCGATGAGTCCTGCTGCGAATGAGGTTGTGCAGGGACCCGGAGCAGTGGACTCGAATCCACTGGCCGCGATGAGTTCTGTCACACCGCAAAAGGGCGATATTTTTGTTACGGCGGTGTCTGCGGATGAGCAGGCGTCGTGTAGTAAGACCACGTCGGAATGCGAATCTTCTAGCATACTTTGAATACCGCTTGATAGCATATATGGAGCGTCTGGAGCAATCGACCTAACACCTAATTAGAATATATATGAGCAACGACTTTTGGGTCACCTACGCAGCCCATATTGCATCATTCCGGTCGGGATGGATGGTACCATGCCCACTATAATAGAAGATCAGGAGCGTCTCTGGAGAGTCATCTCCAATAAACTCCAACGTGCGTCTGTACAGTGCTGTAGACGCTTGGTGGTTCGGTATAGCATAATGCTCGACCTCATACCCGTAATAGTATACGAAAGTCTCACCCAATCGTGACAATTCTTCCAACACGCCCAAGTCGTCTGAGGCCCAGCTTACGAGAAGCACTTTCACGCGGCTGTATCGGAATTCGTGTCGGCGCGGCCATTCTGCCTGTATTGTGTCTTGGAAGTACTCGGACCAGCCGCTAAACAGCTCGACGCGCTGCTCAAGGACCTCGAGCTCCTCGATCCGTTCTTGGTTCTCTTCGCTAAGCTGCTCAAGCTGCTGGTTTTCTTCCCTGAGCTCTTCAAGCTCCCAGTTCTCTTCTCTAAGCTCCTCAAGCTCCTGCAAATCTTCTTTATACTCGGCAAGACTCTCACGAAGCTCCTGGAGTTCTCCGGCATAGTAATCGCTGTCGGCAAAATCCTCGAGCTGACCTTCCAGTTCTTTGACCCGGTCCTGAAGACCTCTGGTATCTAACTCCAAGTTTTTCTTCTGGTTATGAAGAGCAGACTAGGCAGGTATCAGCATCTCGCAAAGCTGCAGACGGTGAATCAAAGTTACCCAAGATTTCAACAGCTCCTCATATGTCTTTGGAGGAAAGCGCCGAAACTTTACAAGCGGCTGTGGGAGTTGGGTGTAACAGCTGACCTGGACTGTCTGAATTTGTAGGGATTTACCTTGGGGCCTGTAGTTGCTCGGGTCCTGGGGGTTGCACAAGTTCACATGACTCTGAACATCACTCCTACTCTGGGACATTTCACCGTTCGGGGCATTGGCTTTGCTCACGGGCTTTTTCTGGCTCGGCTGGCTGAATGAGAGTCGCAGGTTCTTATTCTCGCGTTCCGTTTCTCTAAACCTCCTCTTGTATTCATTGCCACGATCTCGCATTTTATACTATGCAAGCCGTCAACGTATACTGTACGTGCTATCAAGCGCCATTGAGCCGTTCAAACAACAGGTTATATCCTTACCCATGATCTTAAAAGCTCGGCGTACTTCTCCCCCGTTACAACCGGAAGCGGAGTTGGCGGGCCACTATCAGTGGCGTTGCCTCCACTGTCATGGTTTTCAATCTGTTGATTGCGTTGTGGTCTGCCGGAAGCTTGGCTTTGAGTAGGAGGTCTGGGTGCCGTTAAGAAACGACCCGTAGCGGGGTCTCTCTTTCGGCCTTTGCCTGCTCGAGGTCTCCTAATTGGCGCCATGTAGTCAATTGATAAATGTACGAGGTGAATGTTGGTGATTAGAGGCAAAGTTTTGGAAGTGAGAGACGCGTTTGACGCGTTGATGGTAGGCGATGGAAAATTAAAATTTCAGGGGTCGTCACCAATTAAACTCAGGTACGTTAGTTAGTAAAGCTGCAAGTACTTAGGTATAATTCCTATGATATAGTACGCTTGATTCATCAGAAACCAGCTACTTTGTACTGTTTTGTCTCACTTATGGCCAGACTAAGGTCATACCTTTGAGTCCAGAGGGTTGAGAAGATGTATGTTGAGCCTCATAACCCATTCTGACTTCTGGCAAAAAGTTGTGAAGCAGTTCTAACCACAATTTTGAATCAATCGTAAGGGTAACCAAGTCCAACAAGGTAATATGCTCCAAAAACTTTGCGTGTGGTGTATGGCATGATTAGAATGTCCGCATGTGGTTACTTATTCCTCCACACTCTCAATCACAACCGTAGGTTTCACCAACTTCCTCCTGATCTCCACCCCATTCAGCAAATCCTTGCTCTCCGCCCTCCTAACCGCAGTATCCCACGTCGTCTCAATCCCTGCCTCAATATGCCTCTTCGCGATCCTCGTCCTCGCAAGCTCCGGATCAACATCCACAAACCACGTATCATCCACCAATCCCCGAACCTGATTCCACGGCTCCTCATCGAGCAGCAGATAGTTGCCTTCCAGCAACACAAATATAGCCTCCAGTCCAATCGTTATGCCATCCCCCACTGGATCTTTAGCGGCATGATCGAAAGCGGGGGCAATTATGACATCTGGGATTGCGAACCGCGATTTCGAGAGTTCGTTGATTAGCTTCAACACGCCCTTCTCGTCGAATGTCCAGCTTGCGCCGCGTCGCGCATAGGCTTCGGGTTTGTTCGGGAGCGCGTCGAGGGTCGAGGGGGGCAGGTGGAAGCCGTCCATGGGGACTATGACCGCGAAGGGTATCGTAGAGGTCGCATTGAGGCGCTGCACGACTTGCGCTGCGATGGTTGACTTTCCTGAGCCGGGGGGGCCGGCGAGGGCTACCACGATGCGGTGTTGGGCTGGCGAGGCATCGTTGTCGAGCTGCTTGCAGAGTTCTGTGGCTCGGTCAGTGAGGGAAGAATATACGGGCTCCATGTTGGAGAACTGAGCAGGAAATAGAGGATAATAGTCGGTTAGCCTTCTTTGCTCCCTTGAGGGAAGCGAGCAAAGCAGGAAAACCGACTATTATCATTAATATCGGCACATACATCTTGTGGGTACATGTATAGACCAGATTAATCCGGGGTCGAGAGATCTCCGTTGCCGTTTAGGCCCACTAATAACTTGAGGAGGGGAGGGCACAGAATTGGTTTTGAAGCTTCAGCCCATTTTGGATGTAGGGTATGTCAGAATTGAGCTGACACGTATTTGGTCCTTCAGAATCTTTGTATGTGGACAAGAAGGAGGATTGTAACTGGGGTTTCTTGCGAGAGGAGGGGAGTGGATGTTGGATGATTTGATACTCCATTCTTAAATGTACGCGCTAGTGCCGAATTGGGCGTAGGCGTATCCCTGAGACGCACGACATCTTCACTCCCCTTGAGTTTTGCTCTTTCCTCTTTTACATTCGTCAATCGCTGCGTTGTCTTCGAAGATGGAGTCTCAGATCTGACCTCCTTATTTTCTTAAAGATCAAAAGCTCTCGGATCAGCTGAGGTTACTCCCCCCTGTCGGCCTGTTTCAACGCCGCTCACAGCGATTTTCAAGGCTATTCAAACCGCGACATCGACGGAATCAACAATGCAGCGTTTATTCCTCCCGCGATACCTATTCATTATACTGTCTTCTTCAGCGCAACTCCTGTCGATTATCAAAGCTATTCATACCTTAACAATAGTAGTAGCAATCAGGCAGGGTTTACGCATGGCTATCAGCCCCTTTTCGGTGTGGTTCCTGATGACATGCCCTTGATATTCACACCAGCGCCATGATAAACGCCAAAGTAGGGCATATTCGGGTCGGGAATTTATTTGGTATCTCGATGCTACGCCTAGTCAATCGTGTGTGGTAATTTGATGTGAGACCGGGTAGTTTAGCACAGTTAAATTCTGAATTCGCTATTATGAGACCGACCCTTTCCCTGAAAATATTAATTTCTGTACGATATTGCAATTGCAAGACACCGTACTACCATGGCGAACAACCAAAACCCCGATTCACTCAGATGTAGGTTTCCTTAACCAGAGTACATAGTCGCCGATGCGAGAACACTGGTTGCCAGCCAACTCGAGGATCTGTGTCCCTAGGCCAAGAGTCATCCTTCCACGGTCCGAAAACCCCTTCCACAGATAACTATGATCGAGAATTCTTCGGCCGGATGCTGTGACTGCACACGTGGAGTGGATCGTGTCAATTAGTGACTACAAATGAAACTAGATGGCAGTTAGAGAAGGAAGCAGACGTCAGTTGAAGGCAAGTACATGTCATGGCCGTTGGCTTCCACGTTAACTGTCTTTCCCGTGGGCTCACGGCGAGATCCAGTGTCGACTTCGATGCTCCATGAGACAGTCGGGTCGCCTCCCAAGTGTGTACAACTGGCGCTTACAAGACCGGGGTACGCCGCCATCTGCTTTCATTCTTTATCACGACTTGTTCCCCCCACCTTTGTGTTGAACTTGTGTACTTGGTAGGATGTAATGCGAAAGTCGTCATCGCGAGCAAAGAACAGAAGTGCTTTGACTGCCTAACAATAGTGTCAGTCAATCCTTTAGCAAATATCCCGGAATAGAGACTTTACTTACATCATTCAATACGATATTCTTCCTTACAGAGTCCAGAAAGCCTTAATCAATTGATAGTATCGATTCGAGGGGGGACAGATCCGTTGCGCCTTTCAACACCAAGCATCCATCCTCTTCTAGGAATCGCACTGCTTCTTGTAGATCCTCTTTCAAAGAGAGTCTCTTCCCGCTAAGGGTGATCACCTCGAGATTTGGGATGTCCATTTTTGTGTTGCAAGAAAGATGTTTTGAGATGACGTGGGGCAGTTTTGGCGGGGTTTCTCTTTGTCTGCGCAGAGCGGGAGTCATTTTCTTCGGTAAAATTTCGCTTCGGAAATTTGGTCGCCGCAACCCGCTGAGGCTCACATAACAATCCAAAACCTGCAAAGGAGGGATTGATTAGCATTATTTAAATGCTTCATTTTGGGATGCTAAACAACTCCATTCGCTCAACACAGAATATTTCATGATGACGGTGGTGGCAGAACCGCGCAATTGATGCCAACAAAATGACTCGGGCCTTGGCCTGGAATCCATCTCAGGGTCGAAGCATATTTTAAGAGGCGGACCACCGTCCATCTAATAAACTGTATGCCGTATCTGTTCTTCCGATAGCGCCGCTTCACAATCAGATCTAACGCAGCCACAGGCACGTTAACGTATATCACGCATATGAGCTACCTTAGGGGCGACGACGTCTAATGGTCACCATGGGGGCGTCGACTCGCAACATTCATTTATCTTCTTCTTGCGTGTTGGCTGATTCTTACCCTTCTAGATGAGCAAGTTATTGGCCTTCCCCTGGGATTTCCTTTTCGATTTCTCTAAAACTCATCCACAATTAGCCTAGTGGCCAGCCGTTGGCTGTGATCTTCGAGTTTCCTGTGGCTCTGCACATGTGGGTTGAGATATCCATAAAGAGACGAACTGTTTAGCTCGTTAGCCATACGATGATCAATGAACATATAAGGATGCAGGCTTTCGGGCTTGCATCGTTACTGTTGGCATGTAGGTCTTTTCCCCGGGTAAGGGGACACGTGACCATGGCGGCTCTCGCTTAGAGTACGCATTGTCCCCTCCCGTACAGTATATAACCTCACTCCACCATACCTTCTTAGAAGGTAGGACGAATATATTCACTGAGATTAAGGTATAACCTGTAGTCTTTGGTGATCACCCCGTACATACCAACAGTTACCTTTGTGCTCTCTAGTATCCGGGCTTTCAATCAATTTCTGCACTTCATCACGCCAACCGTCCGTACGTTCCTCTATGTTCCTCTAAATTATTCATTGTATTCTTTTCTGGAAAACAAGCCTTCAGCAATACTTAGAGGATCTACCAAATCTTCCAGCAGTCCTGTACATTGAAGCACACATTACATTCAAACGATGCTGATCGTCCACTATCAAATTTCTTTCATTGCACTATAGTGAGTAACTGGCTGCGTATTAAGATTAAGCATAGAAGCATGCTCAATGATTTCTTAGGCTTTACCGCTACGTTCGCCTCATTGTCAACTGCGCGTCCTCTTGAACCTTCAAATCTATCCCACTACTTGAAAATCCCACCTATACTTCAGACGATGTCACTGTTCTCATTCCAACGATCTGTCGCGAAGATCAATATGATGACTTTAGGCTATGCCTACGAAGCTGCCTCGCAATAAAGCCTCATGAGATTCGCGTATCAACAATTGAAAGCGACTTATTACGAATCACCAAGCTAGCACATAGCATCGATCCAAGAATTCAAGTTATAGCAGCCAGTTTTGCCAACAAACGCCAGCAAATATATGAGGCCATTCTAAGAATCACGACCCCGATTACAATTCTAGCTAATGATGATATCAAATTGCCTTCAGAGTCGCTACCTCACATACTTGCACCTTTTGAAAATAGCAAGATCGATGCAGTTGGCACTTGCCAAAGGGTAAGGCGAAGACCTGGATTAGGAATAATAGACCAGATATGGCAATATCTCGGAGAATGCTGTATTGAGCGACGCAATTTTGAGATATCAGCGACTTCACATATGGACGGCAGGATATCGTGTTTGTCTGGCCGCACAGCAGGAATTCGAACGAAGATTCTTCAAACTCAAGACTTTATGACAGGTTATGTCACCGAGACATGGCTAGGGATACCTCTCAATGCCGATGACGACAACTTCGTCACACGACTTCTCGTCGCCAAAGGTTGGGGCATCAGGATCCAGATGTGTAAAAAGGCAGAGGTTCTTACTACGTTGGATTTTGGTTGTGGATTCCTGAAGCAATGTCTTCGTTGGGCCCGAAGTAACTGGCGAAGCAATACCAAGAGGATAATCTTCGAATGGCGTGTTTGGATGTATGTAACTTATCCTTGTCTCGCATTGTTTACTAATATATAATAAATAGGCAGACACCCTAGAGTTTATACGCATTGCTCCTTGCGACACTGTCTCATTCATTGATAACCGACCCGTTACTTAGCTTCCTCCTACATTGCAGCACTATTACTTGGGATCCGTCGCATCGTCTCTTGAGCTTTTGCATCTTTGCTCTCTGGTTATTGTTCACAAAGGTGGTCAAGCTCGTGCCACATTTCGTACTTTACCCTGCAAATATCTGTTTCATTCCCGTAACAATCTTGTTCGGGTACTTTCATGGTCCTATCAAGTTTTATGCACTCCTAACTCTCCATCTAGTGAGTCTCAAGACGTTGCCCTTTTTGATATTATACTAACTATTCCAGACTACTTGGGGTAGCCGTAAGGTGCACGGCAAAGAGGAGTAGGTGATGCAGCGCTAAAAGATCTCATTTGATCATCGTAGGTGCTTTATCTGTGAGGGTTTCAGATGGCGGCAAGGCCTTATATCTCTCATTATGTATTTACAAGCAAACAGCGCGTTGTACCCTTTGGATCCGATAAATAAATGGTGAACAATATAAGTGCTGCGTTCGTGGCAGCAAAAGAACTAGTGGAGCCCACTCCATATCTCCACACACACAGTCTGTTATTCGACGGACAAGGATTTTGTCAGTAGGATAGGATATAGGCGAACATCGAGGGAGGAATTTGCTGTGCGTGGTGCGGTCACACGGAGGATGGCAAAATGTTTTCGTTCACTTGTTTCATGACCGGAATCTCGACATCTCCCAACCCTCTAGCACACGTGACCCCGCGCCTCCTTTGCTCAACTTTTAACGAGGAGCCCGAAAAGGCCTCCCAGCCAGGGATCCCAAATCTGTTCCCACTGTGCACTCATTCCCAGACAGTTATCCTAGTCGGCCTGTCTTCATGCGTGGGACCTTTTTCTGTTTTGCCTAGGGCTACGTACTCTATAAATGACCACTTCCCTTTTGCCTTCATATCTTTTCGCTGCCCATCTTCTCACCTATATCCCCCCCTCTTCTCTCCTTTCTCTTTCCCATTTCTCTAGGAAGGCCCTGCTTTTTCTTGTTTCTGTGTGAGGTGTTGATTGGTAGGCAACAAAGCAATGCGAATAAATTCAATGGGCTGGCAAAAGAGTATATTCAATACAGAACTTGTGACGGTCTTGACTGCCACGTGCCTGTCACCTGATTATCACCCGACCTAGCATTGCCAGACGGGCCTGCTAGCTCTACACGTGATGGGAACCTTGTATATATATGTAAGCCCTCCTCTCTCACACTCTCTCCTTAGTCTAGTATTCTCGTATCTAGGCAGAATCTACAGGCTCAAAGACATTCACACCCCTTACTGGGCTTGCTCTTTGACACCGTCTGTACGTGCCGTCACAGAACTAATCTCTGCCCTCCTGAAAGGTGCAAAGGAGTCTCCTTAAAGCCTACGGCGTTTAAGTGACTTCATAGAGAACTGGGACTTCTTGCGGGCCTGCCGGTGCTACCACAATCACTTGACAGCCACTTTCGTGAATCTGACGTATAGCTGGAACTGAGCGTATCACAGAATGCCTTGTAGGTGCTATTTGCTTCCCATTTCTAAATCTCAGTGACTTCATGCTGAGGACAAGGCGTGTCAATAATCTCATGAGCGGAAGCTCAGGGTACAGCCTGGCAAGAGCCAAGGAGGTCTGCGTACCTCATAATTCACATGTTCATTTAACAAACCTTCATTGAGTCTGCGAGAGAAGGGCTAGGGAGGAGAGCTTGGAAGACTGTTGAAATGATTTAGGCATAGCAGGCTTATTTATACCCGCTAAAGCAGTATGACCAAATCTATCAATCAATCAAGGAGCGATCTGATTGGTTATAAATACAACTAAAGTATATAGTTCTCGTGATGACTTGAAACACCAAAACCTTTTGGCTAGCATGCGGCCACGGCACGTGACCATCGATGTGTACATAGCTTCAGATTTAGCCCTCCTAAGCTCTCCAGCTTAGAATTACCTTAATAGGACCTCCTCAACCAACTCTTGAGCCCTAGATCCGTGACAAATATGATGCTGGAACTGGTTATTCAGGGTTTCAGACCCACTGTAAAGTTGGCACGATCAGTATATCCTCATTAATCACCTGCGGATTAGACCTTTAAGACTTCCAATACAATTTATTGTGTTCCTATAGCTACTACAACACCAAACCCAGCTGACAAGAGAAGACAAATAAAAGACTGTGTTGTGTATGAAATGCTACACGAACAAAGCTTGGAAGCCGCTCTTGATTATTGCAAGACGACAGTCATCCAGCTCTCCGGCAGCAAGGGCAATAGCTATATCGTACAGAAAGAAGTCATCTTCATCACTGCTCTCATCACCCCCTTCATCATCGGTTTTCTTAATGGACTCTTCCTTGGACTTCGCCTCGTCCCCTTCCTCTTTGTCACTCAAGGGTTGGCTGGGGACATGACACTTTAGCTGGTTAAATACTTTACGTAGAATATCTGGCATGGAGACTGGATCGGTAATCGCGATCTCTAGACTTCCAATCACTAGAGAATTTTGCGTTATGGTGGCGAAAGCATTGAATTCCTTGTCACCGGTCCATTTGTCGGCCCTCGTCGCAATGATGGCCTTTCCTATGAACCCTCGATACATGGCGCGATAGTTTTCGAGCTCTTCAGGAGAATTCTCTCGAATATCTTCACCTTGTTCCGGGTTATAGAAATATTTCGCGGGGTCCCAGTCTCGTGTCAGCCATGCTGGGTAGCGCTCATTTCCAACACAGCGGGGAACAGTAGCTACACCATCCCAGTCAATAAGCGCACGCAAATTGCCTTCGGGAGTGACTAGGACGTTCTGAATGTCAAAATCCGGGTGCGAAAGAACAAAATCAGGCTCAACATAGTGAGTGCTGCAAGGCATCCAGTCAATGAAGTGTCGCAAGAGGTGGTGCAGTCCCTTCCCATAATCATCCGCTGGGCTCCTGCTCCAATCCGCCAAGGACTGAAAGTAGGCTTTTGGGTCTTTGGACGGCTCTACTTCGCAGTAAATTGCGGTCTCATCAGAGTCATCGGTTTTCAGCCGGTCCAGCATTGCTTGCATGTCCATCCTCCGCATTGGACCGATAGTGGGATCTCGTTCTCCTTCGGCAAACACGAGCGAGCCGCCTTCACCATATGTGAGAGCGCCCATCTGAACCATAGCTACCGCAATTTCCTCTAGAGCTCGAGCGCGACGCGCCTCCAAAAGGTCCTTTGGGCATTGATTGTCAAACCACAGCTCGTGTAAAGGGATCGCGACAATGTACTCCATGAGTATGTATGGGCAGTTGAGAGCGTTGCTAAGTGAAGAATCGAATGAGTAGACCTCCGGGATGAGAATGGTCGTCTTGTCTCTCAACAGACGCATCGTCATAGCCTCGGACATTAGGGAGCTTGCGCAGATGCGATCGTGGCGAGTGGCGTGGCCCGTTGCAGGGACCTTCAGTAACCATTTTTCACCATCGTTAAATTTGATAGTGAAAAGAATATGATAGGATCCATACAGCGGTGGAGAAACAACAGAACATCCGTTTTTCCCTGGAAGGATCTTGTCTTGGGGATGGCGATTGCGGCTGCGAATCTCAGATGCAAAGTCCGGTAGACGCTCCAAGTGCATGCTAGACAAGACTGCTGCAAACATGGACAAGTCTGCCTCTTCACTGCTGTGGTGGTCGCCGCCCATACTAGCGCCTTCAGAAGATGGCAGAATGGTCATTGGGAAGGCAAGCTTCTTGATGGTAAATTGAGGGGAAATGCTTGATGGCGAACCTTGAGTGGTGGTGTTTAATTTAATGTTCGGGGCCTTAAGTTGAGGTGCCTGGCACACCGCTAAAGCCATCGCACGTGACTCCAATCAAACAATTGCCAGGCGCAGGAGTGAAACAGGTGGGTTGTATAGCATCTACGCATTTAAAGTCCTTATCTTCCAATCACTAAATCAGGTTACGCGCTGAATGCAAAATGTATGCACTTGGCCTTTGAATTATCTTTAGATGCCGAATGATTTGCTGGGAGGGATCGTCGGCCTTTTCTTTTCGTGTCAGCTATTACTAATTGCCTACTCAAAGCATGCACGCGGTCTGCACGCCAATTAGGAATGAAAACTGGCATGCCGAATTTAGAAGCTGTGCATGCCCAGCCCATTTACATTCGCCCTCAACTCGAGCGCGTCAAGGGCAGCTCCCACGCCCGCTGATTGATTGGTTGAGAGTACTCGACTGAGTTTAACCCAATATTACGATGCCGCCAAGGCGTTTTGTTGCGATATAAAAATAGATTAACAGCGTGCATAGAGCCACATTTTTGTCTTTGCCACCGTATCTATATTTATGTCTATGTTTTTCAAATTCTAGGTGTTGGCTTATAGTTTTTGAGCGCCACTGCTGATCTGAAACTCAAGGATCAAGCGGGCTGTGATCTTAAGATCAGGCTAGGAAACCGAGCTTCTATAAAGTCTGGGAAGTTAAGCATCCAAAGATATTCCATTTCAACTACAGTCCTTAGTATACATATCTTTCGTCGATTTGTTTAAGTTTATACCTTCCAAGTTTTACTCGTACTTTTAGAAAATGCCTCATCACTGGTAATATATCTGATTCTAATATTGTCTCTCTAAACAGTGGTAAAGGCTAATGCGATGAGCAGTGGGGGTTGTCGCAAATCCTTTTCAACAAATTGTATTAAAAAGGGCCACATGGTTGAATGTAGTGTTCACCCTGGTGTATATTCTCTCCCAGGCAATGATTGCGCAACTTGTGTTGCAGTAGCTGAAGCCGACGCGAGAGCCGCAAAGAAAGCAGCTAAAGGCAAGAAGTAATTTTTGCCATGTATCGATTGTAAGACTTTGTCTCCTCTGTAACTGCTTGGGGTCTTACTAAAGCTGTATTAGGAGGTTACGAACACATGCACTCGGGACGTGATGTGTTACGGACACGTGACCAGGGACCTTAGGTTCAAGAACTCGTGATAGTTCCAGTAGAACCTTTGGGGGGATCTCTGACAGTTATATAAGTGTTGGGGTTGCCGGCATTTCGTCACTTTGGGGCTTTGTACATTTCTTGGTGTTCCACGCGTTTCGTGTGACCCACACTCATTCCCCATTTTCCTTCTAATTAGCAATTTCTCCAGAGACACACATACGAATGAATTGAACACAGAGAATACAATCATTAGCACGACATAGAGATCTTAGTGCATGTGATTACTGTAGAAGGGCCATAAAGGATGCCCAACTGTTGTGGCAGGGTGAACTGGCCAGGTGTTGTTGTTCCAAAGTCGGCTTAGGGCACTATGTCACGTGATGTGATGTAGATATATTCCGAGCTTTTGACCTCTTGTATTCTAAACAGAAGCAAGCTTTCAAGACGACAGTTGGGCGTTCTCTATATCCCTTTTATAACTTTAACGCCCAACTGTTAGTTATAAAAGCTTGCGATAGTGTACTAGAATACGAAAGGCCAGCAACTCAGAATACTTTGTATTCTCACCACACCACGTGACCATGTTAAGCCCGATTCGGAACAACAACAACATTTGGCCAGATCACCCTGCCATTACTTGCGTGTATATGTCCATTGAATATACCGACATTGGTTAATGATCAAGAGACTCAATGCTCTTGACTGTAGACAATAAGGTTCCTCTTTCGGAAGAGACAGAGCTGTGTCGAAACAGAGAAGGGAAAGATTTTCCAGTACCTTCGTTCGCTGAACTGTGCTGGAGGATATCGAAGATTCGTACGAGAGAATCGACACGAAATACTTTCCAGCATTACCGAGTATCTCCACGGAACGGAAGATACCCAAGGATCCGTACGAGCAATTTTATCGACAAGAAAGACTTTCCAGTACCGTCAAACGAAGTACCCCTTTTCCTTCTCGATCTCCTTATTGTTGGAAATCCCCTCCTCTGGTGCACAGATCATCGGCCAATAGGGAAGTCTCGCAAGCCGTGTTTCTATAGGGTTTCACACCAAAAGTGTCGAGAGTGACTTGCGAGAGGTCAAAACTTAGTGCATTATAGTCAGGCTCTCCCAAATCATCACTCAAAATAGCCAATCAATTATTGAGCAATCAACAACTAAAGATCCCCTGCAAGTTCAAATATTTATTGAGTTTTCGAGAAACCGCCTCCCCCCTTTATACCCTCGTGCGGCACCAAGCCTTTTCGTACGACTACCCTAGCAAAGAGATAGGAGCTTCGTGCTCAACTTTTCATAGCTATCTGATAGTATTCACTACTCTTACTTTGCTTGTAACGCGATCGATTCTCATCGACCATCACGTGATATTACTCTCTTCGTTCTCAATACCAAGTAGACGTCTTCTTCCCTGGGCTTACCAACATCTCTGCTGCCCTCCAGCAACTTCTGGCTGGCAACCCAAACAGCTATGGCCGTGTGCTTTATATCTGCGGATTGGCCGTATTCTTTGGCGGATATATCAAAGATTTCTTCAGTGCATTGGTGGCGACGTATTTCAGTTCGTGACTCCTCAGATCACCAATAACACATTCTGACAAGCAACAGCTTTAAGGGTCCACGTCTCCCATTCCAACGAAGCATACGACATGCTTATCGCCTGGATATCCTCTCAGCCATTTTCCCGTAAAGCAAGTTCCTTCCTTATTAGCGTGGGCGCGAGGAGAAGAGGGTTCGCCGACAATCACTCCGATGGGAACCAGAAGAAACCTCTTCAGTATTCGCCTTGGAAAGGGAGCTTTTCTTTCTATTACAAGAATCATCTGCTCACATTTCGGAGTGCCCAGAAAGAGGGTCAAATTTTCCGCGAGCAGGAGATCTCAGTCTCCTATATAAGCAAGTCTCCGGGTATTCTGAGGGAGTTCTTTAGCGAGTATCGAGCTGAGTACCTGAAGCTGGTCAAGAATAAGACCTCGGTGTTTGAGCATCGGGATAGTAGCTGGAAAAAAACGAGAGCAATAGACATCAGACCACTCGATACCGTCATCCTTGACGAGATGAAGAAGACGGCGCTGTTAGAGGACATCAAGGCTTTCCTGGACCCTGAAACACGAGCGTGGTATTCTCGGCGCGGCATCCCCTACCGGAAAGGATACCTATTATATGGGCCACCTGGGACTGGAAAGTCCAGTTTGAGTTTATCAATTGCTGGGGCCTGCGACCTGGATATCTATATCCTCAACATCTCTAGCGTGGACGATAGCTCGCTGGGTGAGCTATTCACAGAACTCCCCGCGCATTGTGTCATCCTTCTCGAGGATATCGATGCCGTGGACGCAACACAATCTCGACAGCGCAAAACGGTGAAGACTGGCAGAGATGAGACAAGCTCTTCAACAGAGGGAAAGCCGCAAAGGAAAGCGTCTCTATCGGCCCTTCTGACTGTTCTCGATGGCTTTGGTTCGCAAAAAGGACGGGTACTGATCATGACGACGAACCACGCGGAGCGTCTCGATGCTGCGCTGATTCGACCAGGTCGAGTAGATATGAAGCTAGAGCTTGGGTACACTAATAAGGACATCAACGCTCGACTCTTCTGCGCCCTATTTATGCGCGACGACACCTTACCAGACGGGAGCCGGCAAGGAGATGAAGTCACGCTCAGGAAGCTGATGACAGAGTTTGCAAACAAGATGCCGGAGCAGGAGTTTAGCCCGGCTGAGATCCAGTCGTTTTTGCTGGAATATAGGCGGTCGCCTCACATGGCAGTGGAAAATGTGCAGGAATGGGTAGTCAGAACCAGGGAGGGGAAAAGGCAAATGAAGAGAGCAGATTCTTGGGTGCTTCAAGAAGGCGGTGGCATTCTTGATTGATTTTGGCGTTGCGCATTTGCATTTCTGGTTGGTTTAATCCGAGGAACCGCCAGCTCTTCAGGAGGGAGCCCAGGTGACTGTGTCTCATCTGGACTTTTTGAAAATAGGAGGGGTAGCTTTGATTTCTCATTATTTCGTCGATTGATATCCATACGCTCCATGTTAATACAAATATGTACGAAAGTACTGTACTCTCGCGCGACGCATACACATCTGAGGCCCGTGGTGCCTGGCATTGTTCCTCAGCCGTTGCAATTCTAGAATGTTCCGCGCCCGTCGGTACCTTCCTCGGCTGTTAAGTAAAATAATGTGGGAAACTCAAGCTTTAGGCGTGGGATAACTCACCATCTGCAAGGGGTGAACACCTTCTGTGCGACAACCACTAACCTCGAGTTCACATACAAGACGGCACTCTCCGCGGGAAACTAGAGTTTTGATAAGAGGCCTCTCCATATCTGATTGTTGCGATGTGCAACAAAACGGGATCCTCTTTGACATCCATACCAGGGTTCATTGTTGACTCCTATCCAGCCTATTGGAAGCCGGCTCTGGTTGGGGTTCGGTGTGGCTAAAATTAGCCGCTGACCACCATAACTTCCCGCCGTGGCAGGCACTTCGTGATCACCCAGGCTTCAATTGATGATCCCATTTCACCATTCCACCAGCTCTTTGCAGTAACTCTTTTCCGAGGCAGAACTTTACTGCCGGGGGCTCTAATGGGCTCCATATACTGCCCCTATCTCCAAGGCTTCCTTAGCGCAGAACAGATGGTCCCTGACAACTCCTATTTCGCGACGGTTGGGCACTCAATGTCTTGTCACATACCAAGGTATGATCTTGGGCAGCAGTACGTGCAATAAAATGGTAGCATGGTGAGCGCGATAGGTCGTGTGATGCGCCACAGAAGGTGTCAATGAGGGAAAGATCGACGAGAGCAAAAGGCACCTCTCATACCAAGTACCGTGCAAGGCTGCATCAATTGTTTCTTAGTCGGCGACGGACTCTCGATATGAAGACATCGCCCAACTATTCGTTCATACCGGGTGCTCCTTGCCAATCACCTTCTCACACAAACTCCAGTCAGGCTATGCATCTTTCCCTAGCTCTTTGCCTGGTCGCAGATAACTCGCTCTTATGGAAGGTTTGGACGATGAGGCTTTGATACGAAACAAGACAAAGGCATTTCTCGATCTAATTTTAGACATGGCTCGAAGTTGGGATGGGCTGACGCGGCTCTGATTTCTGGTTAAACCTTTTTGGGTTAGATCGATAATCTCTGACGTAGTATTTGGGATTCCTTTTGAGGATTCTTAATCTCTCGATAACATTCTGCTGAACCAAAAATCGGTAATGATATCTCCCACCACACATACGAACTCCTTGGACGGTTTTGCATCTCACATTGTTGGTCAACCTAAAAGCATTGATGGTGTCATCCTGAAAAGGCAGAGCCAGATCAGGTCCAGAGAGGCGGCGGGTGTAATTTTCCCCTCCCACATTTATTAACATGTCGCAGACGCGGGCTCGCGATCAGGATTTAAGATTCGAATCAGAAAGAGAGCTCGACTTCGAGAGTATGTGTGGCATCCAAGTCCTGAACCTTTGCTAACCCTATCTTCACAGGCCTTCCCCACAGAGCTTGAACGGAATCCGCCCATTTACCTGCCGACGATGAATTCGACTCGCATTCGATTCAAGCATCGGAAGGGAAGCGTGATGATTACACGGCGAGATACGACTGGAGCTTGAGCTTCCGCCTTCGTCGCTCGTGGCATATGTTTCTCGACGACTGCCGTCTCCAAGTGGACACCACGTCATCTCTCCTACAGAGCGGTTGGGTTAGGTTGCAGAGTCAAGGACCTGCCTCTGCGATGGCCTTCCCGTTTTTATCACCTTGTTAGTATTATTGCAGGTCGGAGCTGCTGTCTTGTCACTTCGGTCTCTATGTCCGAGCTGTCACATCGCCAGTTATGCTACAATGTTTGAGTTGTCGTTCCGTCAGTTCTTTCCATCTCGGCATGGCTTGTCGCTCTTGTCAAGCCGTTCTCTCATTAGTTCTATCACCATGTCAGGACTTGGACGACAAGCGATGAACCAAAATAGGCGACCAGTGCAAAATTCTTCGGTTCCGACAGATGATGACCTCACAATGCAGCACAGCTGACATTTGCAAACGCGTCATATCTAAAATTACTCCGCATTCGAGGCAGCGCAAATCCTTTCAGCCCAATGCTACTTTTTACTCCTTTTTGGCCTGCGTACCGTGTGGCTCCCATCCAGCCTATTGGAAGCCGGCTTTGGGCTGGGTTGGGTGGCTAACATTGTCGCTGACCACCATAACTCCTGGCATGGCGGCTCTGCGGACCCTCGCCAAGGTTTGACCTTTCTCTTGTCCATCTCTGCTACGAATATGTTCTTGTGCTAACAGTGATCTTGAAAACGACAGATTCTACTTGTACCGAGATCAAACTCCGGCAAAGCGATCCGCGAGGAAGTACTATTACGGTATGGGACGAGGGTCCGGAAATATCTGTAGGTGGCAAGTTCGAGGGCTGCCTTAAGAGTCCATGATGGGGTGCGCTATCCAGGACGGGCACGGCCCGTTACACTCTCGTGAATAACGACGGGGCGAGCTCACGTCCACGACTACGGCTAAATGGTAACAAGTCGTCGTTGGTGGATCTCCGTCGTTCTCTACAAACTGAGAGATATCTTCGCGAGCGAGGAGAAACGACAGGACGCAAACACGTTTGTGACGATTGCCTAAGAGGGAAATGGTTCACCTGTGTAATCAAGGTGAGCTTCGAAAACGCTCCCCTCGGGGTACATGTTTTGATGAAGTCGCATCGTCGGCCACCCCGAGTCGTACTAGATCATGTCGACCATTGCGGTCTTTGTTTTCTATCTTGCAAGCGAATTTTTTATCTACTGGCAGGTAGTCTGCCTGTCAAGTTGATGACTCTTCGATTCCCCTTCTCTATCCGAACCCAATTTTCTTTTTCCCCTTCGGTTTAAAAAGGCGCTTCTCGACATCTTTCGGTATTATCATCTTCGGGAGAGGATATCTCGTGTGCTAGATCAGGATTAGTACTACTCGTATTCAATCGAACGAGCACTTACAATCTCTGCCATAGATGGTGGCCATGTTTTATGATACCTGGATCTGTACGTAGTGTACCGACCATGCTTGCGAATAATCAAAGCCACGTCAACGCCATCGAATTCCCCTCAGCAATTGGCTTTCTTAACCAAGGTATCCTTTCTCCTATTTATTCCCTCGTTCTTTCCTTTCTTTCTTATCCCCTCGTTGTTTCCTTTGGTCTTTTTAGCCTCCATTTATACAGAAGTCGTGAAGTTTTTTTCTAGCTCGTTACTTAATACACTTCGAGCCTCAGGCCTGACGTATTTGAGAGCTGTCTTCTTGTTCAGGGCCGTGTTTTATAAAGGTCCTGTTGTTGATAGTTGTCTTGAGGACTCTCTTGTATCTCCGGTCCGTCTAAGAGATCCGCTTTTCCTTTTAAAATCAGGCAAGCTGCATCGGGTGGCTGCGGTCAGCATTGATCTCTCGAACTGTCCGTTCGAGAGATCACTGTGCAAAGACGAAGCGTGCCACGCACTAGGAAGATGGCGCCAGAGAAACCAGACATAAGGGCCGAATTTGAACCTCTAATCCGCAAAATCTTAGCCGAAGGGGTTCGATTGCACAATAGGAGCCTGAACCGATCCCCTTGAAACCAAATGGTGGGAGCCGAATTTGGATCCCTCAATTCTATGAATAGACTTGGCACAATCAGCCCTTTCATTATGCCACTATCCCCACGATGTGCGATTCTAATCCGGCTCTATTTTGTCTTCAGATACTCGATTTTGTTCTTTCCATTTCACTAGACAGGGGTTTCTCGTTTTGAGCAATCATTAAACCCCTGCTAGCTTTGTATTCGTCCTCCACTGTCTTAAATGAAAAGGTCCTCTCAGGAATCAATGAGCAATTCGCACAAAGTCGAAAGCGTTCCCATAATGTCATCAAAATCCCAACCGCAGAGCCTATATGCTACCAATCTTCTACATTGCACTGGATCATAACCAACATGTATCTCCTGGCACACTTGATGGTAACCGCCCCATACCCTATCTAAATTCATCGCTAACCTCCCCTCTAGTGTCTTCGACGACGTTACATAGTGATGCCAGTTGGCCCCCCTGTTTTATATTATGACTACAGGTACATAAATGTTAAAGCTTCAACGGTCTCATGCTTCATCCTCTCGAGGTTCTTCTCTCCTTCCCTATTTACCCTCTCTTTGCTGTTCTTTGCTTCTCCAGACAATCCCTTTAAGGTGTTCTCCTGCGCCGCAAGCTTCCTCAGGAGAAAATCTCCTACCGTGACCGCGCCATTACTCTTTTCCAATTCTTTGTGAAAGCCTGACCCAACCTCTGCTCTTCGAAGGGCGCGAATTTTAAGCTTTGCCTTGCGATCTTCGCTTTCTAGACGGATTCTCTCCTTAGTCTTTCTCGTCGTGAAAGTGGTTCGATATCCAATCTTTATAATTCAATTTTATTGTGACTCTTGTTATAAATGTGGAGAGATCTCGCTGGGAGACGCTCGCAAGAATGCGGTGTTATTACAAAATGCTCAGCAAAAATTACAGGCAATAACCAAATGTTAAATACCTTAACCCGACGGCTGAGATTTGTATTGTTCAAATCTTGCCCCATCCCACTTTTGTTGCTATTTACGGAAAGGGGCCGGTTTTGACCCCGGATCTATACTTAGAATGTAATATTTTTGGCGTTCATGTTCTGACCCATTTTGGTCACAACATTGTTAGTTCCATTCCTCAGCTTGGCGCTGATGTTCTGACCCATTTTAGTCACAACGTTACTAGTCCTATCCTCAGTTTTGGCGTTGATGTTCTGACCTATTTTGGTTACAACATCGCCCCAGAGTGATGTCACGTGAGCTAACTGTTCGAGACCCCACCTGTTGAGTCATATGTGATTGCGCCTTCTCACACGATGTTTGTGGCTCTTGGTAATTCTCAGGAGAAAAATCCTAGCAGATCGCTCCCACGTCATTATAGCAGCGAGGAGGAATCTTCTGGGAGAGCAAGGCTTCAGAAGAACGCTCCCGGGAGGATCCTTCCAAGGCCCGCGGCTCCTAGAACATTATAGCGGCGAGGAGAAAGCTTCTGGAGGGGCAGGGCTCTCAGAAGAATTCTCCTAGAAAGTCATGGCTCCTAGATTAGTATGGCGAGCAGGGACAAATCTTCTGGGAGGGCAGGGCTACCAGGAGAACGCTCCTGCGAGATAACTTGTTATACAACGATCTGTTGCACAATTTCTTGTTGCACAACTACTTGTTATATAATAAATTGTTGTACAACGACCTGTTGCACAATTACTTGTTGCACAACTACTTGTTATATAATAAATTGTTGTACAACGACCTGTTGCACAATTACTTGTTGCACAACAACCCGTTGCACAACTACTTGTTATGTAATAACTTGTTGTACAACGACCTGTTGCACAATTACTTATTGCACAATAACTCGTACTAGTGCAAAATTCTCGGTTTAGCTCTAATTTTAGAATGTTCGCGGATTCCCGACTTCTAATTTCTAATAATGTTCTAACAGCGTCCGGAATTCCAGGCATCAGTGCAATAAACACGCTAGCGTCAGGGAGCCCAATTTTGCCATCCTCCACACTGGCGTTCCTCAAGCGCCATCGTAACGGATGCGCCAGCGTCACGGAGCCCAATTTTGCTCCATCCCCAACGCTGGCGTTCGTCAAGCGCCATCGGAATGGATGCGCCGGCGCAAGGGAGCCGAATTTTGTTCCCTTTTCAACGCTGTCGTTCCTCAAGCGCTATCGTAACGGAGGGAAGTTATGGTTCGTAGGACCCCACGGATCTTACGAAAATACTCTTAGGATCGTACATATCGTAAGATATTTATCTTAAGATAATCCTCCCCGGAGAATTCTTGGAGGAGCCCGTGGATCTTAAGAGAAATTGCTTAGGGCCGTGGCTCCTACGAGAATTATCCGGGAAGGATTATCTTAAGATAAATATCTTACGAAAGGGGGTTCACGGAATTGAGGGAACAACAGGGGTTTTTCTGCCACTCTAGCTAGTCTATATACAGTAATTACGTAGTGCTGCCTTATCCTCTATCAAAATGGTGTTTGAGCTCCCTTTCTAGCTAGGACCTTTCTAATCCTTTGCGGTAGAGAGTCGATATATTTATTGAAATCATCCACTGTAATTTCATTCTTCCAAACATCTATAAGAGCCTCTTTCAATTGCTCTAAGCTCCAACCACCGTGAGGATTTCGATTGCGTAGCCTTTGCTTCAAGATCCTCCACACGTTCTCAATAGGATTGAGATCTGGAGAGCAAGGAGGCCAATCAATAAGAGTATTGATATAACACTCTATTCTTGTAGCGTTGCAAAGTCCTCCATTCCTTCTTGTGTCTTTTAGGCCGTGAACTTTGCTCCCATCTTCTACGCAAAAGAACCCTTGTGAATGCCGCTCTTCGAATATGCCTGCCAACGGCCCCTTCAAAATCTGTTCCTCATACTTCTTTTGTGTAAACCCCTTCCCTTGCCCGTCCATATTCACAAAATAAAGTTCTGACTTGAAGTTATAACCAATGGCGGCCCAACACATTATCGAATCGCGGCCAGAATTAAAGGTAAATTAAATACAATCAAGCCTTCTACGCTCGCCGCGTTTCCTCAAGATTTTGACGCGTCGACGAAGATTTGTACGCGCAATTGTTTCGTCCGTATATATGCCCTTCCGCCAATATGATATTGGACGGTCCCAGTTTTTGATTGCAAAGACGTAACGTGCTAGCTTTTGAGCCGCAGAGAGAAAGGGTTTCGAGTCAGGCGTGTGGTGATGATACCCCTAATGATTCCACGCTTTCAAAAGTGTCCAATATGATGCTTTAATACCACATACTTCTTGTGCAATCGTTTCGAGAGGTAGGATTCGACGTTCGTAATGTCCAGTGATCCAGAGGATCATTTGATTAATATGCTCGTCCGTCACGATAGGCCGTCTGCCTAGCTTTTGAGAGAGAGGACGAGTGCGCCGTTCGGTGTTGTGAAGAGTCCATTTCCAAGCAGTATTTCTAGGCAATTTTAGCTCCTTTGCAGCAGCTGACTTAGAATAACCTTTTTCATTTATTAAGAAGAAGAATCTAGCTTTCTTTGGCGTCTTCCATTCATGGCGTACAGGTCCCATTGCGATGGTGTTGATGGTAAAGTGACAACGATGGAAGATGGTGGAATTAAAAGCGGCGGCAGAATAGGCTCACCGCCTTGTTCCCTCAATTACGTGAACCCCCTTTCGTACAATATCCACGGCCCTAAGCGATTTCTCTTAAGATAATCCTCCCCGGCGAATTCTCGGAGTAGCCCATGGATCTTAAG
>QGMF01000610.1:0-23511 GCA_007821475.1 Lachnellula arida | reverse complement strand
TAAGAAACTGGGAACTCTAGATTAACATATTTGCTGCTCCAAACAGATTATTCTTCGGCAAGACAAAAGTAATGGCCAAAGCCCTAGGAAGCACACCCGAAGACGAATACCAACCCAACACGCGCCTCCTGGCCCCGCACCTCGTCGGCAACGTCGGGCTGCTGTTCACGAACCGCGAGCCGGGCTCCATCACCGAGTACTTTGCGGCCATCGCCAAGACGGACTATGCGCGCGCGGGCACCGAGGCCACGAGGACGTTTACCGTTCCGGCGGGGACCGTGTATAGTCGCGGTGGAGATATCGCTGCTGAGCAGGATGTGCCCATGGCGCATAGTCTGGAGCCCGAGTTGAGGAAGCTGAATATGCCGACTAGTTTGGTCAAGGGGAAGATTACGCTGCAGAATGAGTATACGGTGTGTAAGGAGGGGGATGCGTTGGATAGTAGGCAGACGAGGTTGTTGAAGCTGTTTGGGGTTGCGACGGCGGACTTCACAGTGCAGTTGCTTGCGTAAGTTGGAAATTTGACGACAAAACTTGTGTCATGAGGAAGTTGCTAACCATTTACAGATACTGGAGTGCGGCGACGAACGAAGTCACTAAGATCGATGCAATGGAAGAATAAAAGGGAGAAATAGAGCAGGACCAAGAACTAGTTGCTGCATTGTGATTGCTTTCGTATCATACAAATCAGGGACAAGACCGGCGTTAAGCGGCGCTGTCTTATTACGAGGGAATAAAAGAAATTTTTGTTGCTTGAGCCATCCTTTCTTACCACCCGCTTCCTTTTTCAATCTGATAATACAAGCAAGAATCCGTCGAGACTAAATGTCGAGTGGTCAGATGGTACAAAGCCTTACCTCTGACCTTACCTCCAAGATCAAAGTGCATGAAAAATCGCCCAGGAAGACAAAATGGCGAGTGAAGAAGAGCCAATAATTTTCGTAGCCAAGCCAGTGTGATCAAACGAGATGTCGAGAATGGCATTACCATAAATTGAAGCTGTTTGTTTCCAGAGCGCATAGATAGTCGGCATGGGCAAGTATTAGGCGAGGGCAAATACTACCTTGGTGAAGACTTTATCGAAGAACCGCTTACCCCTGGTGTTGAAGGGAAGAAAGATTGGAGATCGAGAAACCCACCGCAAGACAAACCGAATGATGCCTCGCTGCACCTAGTATCTTCGAATTTTGCGAGGATCCTCTTCGTAGCCATTGCTTTCATACTGTCTTTTCCGTGAATCGTCTTCGCGTGGGCGAACTCCGTATCCGCCATCTCGTCCATCTCGGTCTCTGTCGCGGTATCCGCCGTCTCTTCCGCCGTCTCGCCCACCGTCTCTTGGTCTTACCGGCTCCATATTGCTACCACTTCCACGAGCTCCGTCGCGATCGTTGAAGCCTCGACTGCCACGGTATCCGCCAGATCTGTCATCATATGAGCGACCGCCACCACGCGAATCATACCCACCAGCTGGCGCTGACATGCCAGAACCATTGCGATCTGGAGAACCGGAGCCACCAAAGCCTCCTCTGCTGTAGCCACCTCCACCTCGGCCACCTGGACCGGCTGGAGCATTCGGGGGAGCGTAGCCGTTGGAGCCTCCGTTGGATCCTCCATACCCACCACGATCTCCTCCACCTCTAGAAGAAAACCCACCACCTCCCTGGTAGCCAATACCTCCCCTACCACCACCATAGCCTCCTCGGTCCTGGAAGCCACCTCCGCCGCCTCTGAATCCACCTCGTCCTCTCCCGCCGTCAAACCCACCACGGAAACCACCTCTGAAACCACCACCACCACCAGGTCCACCAGGAGGTCCAAACCCACCGGGTCCCATTGGGCGAGGAGGGGCTGTCTTTGTGTATCCACGTCCGCCGAGGCCACCTCCAAATCGGCGAGGCTTCCAACCTTTGACGGTTCTGCCGCGTTCAACGTCTACCTTGATACGGCGGTCCTTAATTCGAATACCATCGCAAGCATCTAAAGCAGCTGTTCACGAAGCGCGAGCAAGGCGCATTTGTCAGTTATTTTGCCCATACTTAGTATACCTTGCGTCGGGCGAACAAATAATAAAAGGGGAAGATAGGCAGCTTGAGGGCCATATCTTTACAAATAAATCATGTCTCGTTCCGCTGTGTAAGGTAATGGGGGATGTGATCTTTTACCTCTCATGTCTTTCTCTCGCTCGTAGACAACAAATGCATATCCGCGGTGATTCTTCTTCTTCTTATTTGGCTTCTCGTGGGCATGAGTATCAGTAACAATACGGATCTAATAGTTGCATACGTTAGCAGGGGATAATTGCGGCGGGGTGGATCGCTTGCTCTTTCAATAGGACCAAAGCGACCAAATTCGCTCTCGAGATCTTTCTCCGTAGCATCATAGGCTAGTCTTGCCACGATCAGGGTCTTGAAGGCGTCACCTCGAATGTTGGGGTCCTCCTGGGGCTTGTCTATAAAACACCAGAATATTAGCAAATGCGGGAAATCAAAAGACACATGGCCAGAAGTCGGACAAGTGTAGATAAAAGGTGATCGAAACATGTGGGGTCTCCCTCACAGGATACAGGGCCGTCCTTCAGAAGCTTTTCTTGATGTTGCTTTTTCTCCAGCTTAAGACGGTCCTTTCGCTGCAGCCAGCTCTCTGTGGGTTCATATACATCGGTCGCCTTGTATTCCTGTAGCTGGGGAAGGAAAGCAGCGAGGCTGCTGATATTTGCGGTCTTCCGCTCTCCTGGCGCGTGGTCGGAAGGTGGTATAAACCGCAGGGGAGGGCGAGGCGCAAAGAGAGCGAGGAGGTTGGGGGGGAGCTTGTCCGTCATGGTCGGTAATAGTGAGGAACCGATTTAGATGATTGGCAATGAGAGAATGCAGCTCCAGAGCTGTTGTTGATGGCGTCGAGCTCGTCGTTTGGATGGAGGTAGGTAGAAATCTGTCGCGTCGCAAAGGGAATTTAGGTCAACCTCCTTAAAGGTCTGTGCTCAAGCTGACTCAGCAGGAGTTCGCCATGCCATTTCACCAACGTCAGGAATATTGCTTTTTCATATTCATAGCTAACTCATCACGTTTCTATTTCCATTTCTCTATACATAATTTCGGTCTTCCCCAATCCGCATTGGGTGTTAAGAATGCAGAGCAAATATCTGTAGATATCCACCATACCGTATTAGTTAGGATATAAGACCAGTCCCCAGCAGAAGACCATATGGTTGACTTTTAACGTCCCACGCCAGCTGGCACATTATGAATAAGACTATGTTATAGCTAAGGTCTACCCCCTCGGGAAATTTAGTAGACCAGGTCCTTTATATTAACTAATACGGTAGTATGCTTCACTCGAGAGCATCAAACCTAAGAAGATGGCGTGGTTTCACGAATATTCGAGTACTTTACCGGTAACTTCTAGCTTGTGGAAGTTTTGAAGCTTTTTGAGGTCCTCAGTAATAGATATTATGAAATAATAACTTTGGGCACAGTGTAGGTCAATAAGGGAGCTTATACGGTAGCATTCTTCCCCACATCACATCATCACAACAACCTCTAAGTTTCTCTTCCTAGTCAGACGGAGTCCAGGCGACCTCTATGTTCGACGTCGAGATGTTACTTTTGTGTACCTCGATATCTGGAAGAGTGTTTCCGAATAGCTAGAGGTGACTCAATTTGGCGCGGGCCGTTCACCACCGCTAGCTACCATCAGTCCATTTCATATTATTCTCTACTGTATTTAACCAACCACAATACCCATATTTTTCTACATCAAAGTCTTCTCCCTCATCTCAGAGCCGTTTCCCCAATATTCATTACCAAACCAAATAATATCAGCTCGCAGTATTTCATCATGTCTAATTCCGACAACTCCACGCCAGAGGTAGAGGGTCAATCAAAATCCATTTTTTCGATTGAGGAAGCTCTATAGAGTGAGCTTTCGACCAAGGAAAGGAAGCGCGAGAAGGACCAAGAGCGAAGGGAAAGAGCCCGTGAAATGGTAAGCCTCGGTTTCATCGGCGACATCATCATCGACCAAGATCCAGAGGCAGCTCTTGCTTTTGCGAAGCAAGAATACGACGAAGAATGCCCCATCAATAATGGCTCCCGCTTGGTGTTCTGGACTCATGCCTCTACATCCAAAACACCTGGTGCTGGTGTTGTCTACAAGTCGAGCAAGTCGAAGTGGATACAAAGACAATACCACATAACTTTTTTTGTCAAGTCGGATGCAGCCAAGATCATAGCAATTGAGAAAGCTCTCCAGAATGCGAGGGACATATGTGCCGATAAGAAAGAGAAACCATCGACTGTGGTGGTTTACTCAGACGCAAAGGCGGCTCTTATCGGACTTCGAGAACATCAATTGAAGCCATTTGGGTCAAGAACTAGCCGCTGCGTCGTTTCCCCAAATGGCCTCAACCACTTAGACGTCAATGTTGAACTACGTTGGCTACCGGTGGATTCAGAATTGAAAGGGTTTGAGCTGGCTCAAAGAGCAGCTAGACTTGCACGGAGAAACAGATATTCTGGATCAGGGGGTGTTGTTGAGGTTGAGGTGGAGAGAAGAAGATAAAACTCAGGATCAAGAAACGAATGGCCTACATGGGCGGCAGGCCATCAGTACCAGAAGCCCATACGCCAGCGCCTGAAGCCGCACAGCTCATCTCTGGTGGAAAACCCACATTTTCTGATGGCTCAACAATCTTATCGAACGCAGCTTCGACCTTTACGCTTCCTATACGATCTATGGCCAAGTAACTACCCCTGGAATTCTCAACAAATCTACCAAGTCAACCAATATACATTGCAGTATCCATGTACGATACAATCATACGCCAGGTAGTCTAGGGGGAATTATAGGACGAACCATTCCTCCCTCCGGCAATAGTCCCGGGTAGCGCAGAATGCTTCGGGGAAGGAACCACAAGGACATTGGCAGGGAATTCTGCAAAAGAACAGTCAGGACGTCACATCCATTGGCAACAGGAAGCGAATTGAATCAGAGAAGCCAGTTGGTATTGGGTTATCTATTCTATTTGAATACAGACCTATGCACCTATCATATTCCCAAAGCCCACACTTCCAAAAATAATACCCGCCACACTCTCAAACTGTGTGTCGGAGTCGGAGAAAGCAGTCGCTCGTACCTCGCTCAGAGTCGAGAAAGGATACACAACACCTAAAAACGGTCCGTTCTTTTCGTCGGCATGTCTGCTGAGAAGGTAAGGAAAGAATGCCGAAGCAAAGAACCTAGACAACAATGGATTCGAACCAACGTCTTCAGTGCATTTCCGAGCTGCCTCCACTGGACTCCCCTTTGACGATGAAAAGCCACTCCTACCTTGTGTATTCGAAATTTCCGAATGACGACCGAAAAGTCCCAATCTGGTATCAGCTAAACAAGCCACTATAAGAACAAAAGACTCGAGAGAAGTTAGTAGCACAAGTTGACATGGAAGAACGTGATGGAGACTTGTCCTGGAAGCAATGCGACGTCGCCACATATCCTGTTAAGGAAACAGGGTCAGCGACAGTGATGGAGTCGTGACGACAGATATAGGGAACTAAAGGATGTAGTGGACTGAGGTGATGTTCATTGCATGATGGCAGAAGATGTGTGGTCATGCCCAAAAACGATGTTGAATGATGGGGTTGAAATGAAAAAAGATGAAGGAGGGAAGAAGAATGAATGGGAAGCAGCAGCTTAAGCACTCGTTAGCTGCGAGCTATTGTTTACATTTTTCTGGGAGAAGTCGCTCTGGGTACAGTTGCTCCTGCTCTTGTGGGAGAGTGCTGGTAAATGGAAGACAACCGAGAGGGAAGGAGCTATTTTGGACTTGAACGGTGAACCCAAACCCATCTTGAGTAAATTGATATGAGATCCCTCAATGGTTCACCAGGTTCAAAGATTTCCAACAATCCAAGTTTCTTCTAACTTGAGAAGCTACACAATTGCTGCACCTTTCTCAACCTCCGTGATCTCACATTCAAGGCTCCGAACCACCCCATAGGATTTGTGTATTTAGCCCTCCCAAAGGCCCCCTTGACCTTATCTCTGAAATAAAAAAACCTTGTGGATCAATAAATACAGATTCTAAGCAAGGATATAACTCCAGAGCTCGAGGTGGAAGCTACGACTTGACAGAGGCTTCACAGTAGGAATAAGTACCGCCTGAATGGCATGGAAGGAAAGAGAGTTTTAAGCACGTGTCGCCAACAAATATGAATTGAGAATACCAAACTCAATGTCAACTCCATCGCCTTTGCTTCCAAGTCCAAAATTCCTTCGCAATCCACCGCTGTCGCAGAAAGGGGGGCCAAGAACTACCACTTCGGGCTTAGCGTAAAAACCCGACTACACGTGACCTCAAATTTGTCGGCCAACTTCAGAAGTTCGGAACAGCATTTGAAGCTCAGAGCCAGCGCAATCGCAATGGTCGTGCAAGGAATAAGAAAGGCCACAGTCGGCCAGGTACATCTCTCTCATCCGCACCTCTTATCCCACCACCCTACTAACCCACCTCAGAACGGCGTCGGAGCCTTCATCCTGCAATGCAAACGCCTGGATTTCCATTACTGCGACTGGGCCGGCAGCTCCAAAGGCATGAAGTACGTCTTTCCTCCCTCCCCTTCCCAAATACCTACCTATTTCATTTCATCTCCTTCCAAGAAGAGCAATCTCTAACCGCACATGCACACAAACAGTTCCTTCCTCCGCAACAGCCTCACGAAATTCGCAGCCCTGAACCCACAAGTCGAGATCACGGTCTCGCCGCGCCCACGCCGCCACCCGGTCATCCGGGGGACGTACATCAACGGGCGCGAGAAGGCGATCTGCGTGCGCAACTTGACGAAGGAGCAGGTGCTGCAGAAGGCAGAGCTGCTGCGCGATGCGAATGGGGAGAAGTTGAGGAAGGTTACGAAGCCCGTCAAGAGTATTAATGAGAGTGTGAGGGGTGTGTGGAGTCCTTATCACGATGGCGGGATACATGTTTGAGTTGGGTGGGGATGGGGAGGTTGAGGAGGTGGATGGGGATGGGGATGGGGTGTATTATATGAATGAGCTGTGTGGATCTGCATTGCTGATGGCGTTTGGAAGAACGGGTGAGCGAATGAATGTATATGTATGTATATTGAAGGATGTATGCATATATATATCGAACTATGGAATTGGCAGAAAGCATTGTTATATGTTACTGATCTCATACACGGGACATTACATCTGCTATAAATTGCTATCCTCCCAACTGTTCAGGTCATTGGGTTCATGAAAACCCCCGGATGTGGCGGGTCCTCCCCATGGCTCCAGACCAAGAATCCAGCTCCAATCAGACAAACTAATATAAGCAGCAAAGTTAACCTTAAGAGACCAAAGATGTATGATAGGAACAGCTCAAGGATCGAAAGTGTGGCAAACGCAAAAAGTGTGAGGCCGATGCCGTATGATCTTAATATTGGATTTGAAAGCTGTGCAGCAATCTGGTGGAACAAATCTTTAAAAGCCTCACAATCGAATTGCCAAAAGAGCCGGAGAGATGTAAACATAATGGCTATGTAGTGAAGTAAGTACTTAAGGCTCCAAAGTGGTTTACAAAGGGTAGTGAAAGCTTTTTATACACCGAAACAAGAGACATTTCTTAGTTGAAGCTGCTTGTAAACATTCACAGCATGGATCATATTTAGGGTCATCAAAGAATGGTTGGGTGGATGGCTATATACAAACAGCTCCTATTCCAAGCCCAAAGAATCACATCGCCTCGTTTTACAATCGTGAATCTCCCGGATTACTTTCATGCAGTCAAAGGTTGCTGTTGATGATATCGACGACTAGCAAATGTTAGACAAACTCCAATAGTAAGAGGGCGAGACGAGAATACTCACATGCAGGCTTCAAGGAAGCTCCACCGACCAAGAACCCATCAATATCAGGCTGCTTGCTCAACTCCTTGCAGTTCTTCTCGCTGACACTGCCACCGTAGATGATTCTCGTCTCCTCCGCAGCCTTGTCGCTGACCTCCTTCTTCAACCACGTTCTGATAGCAGCATGAACCTCCTGCGCCTGCTCGGTGCTAGCCACCTTTCCAGTACCAATGGCCCAGATAGGCTCGTAGGCAACAACGATCTTGGACCAATCGGAGATCTTGCCCTTGACAGCTGCCAACTGCGCCGTGACAACGTCGATGGTCTTGTTGCTCTCCCTCTGCTCCAAGCTCTCGCCGCAGCAGAATATAACGCCGATACCACCGTCGAGGGCAGCCTTGGTCTTGGACGCAACGAACACGTTGTCTTCTTGCAGGATCACGCGACGCTCCGAGTGCCCGAGGAGGGTCCAGGTGATGTTGCTGTCGCGGAGTTGGTCGACCGAGATCTCGCCGGTGAAGGCGCCGTTGGGCTTGTCGAAGACGTTCTGGGCTGCGACTTCGATGCCGGACTTGAGGTGCTCGCGGGTGAGGAGGAGGTAGAGGGCTGGTGGTGCAATGACGACCTCTGATTGTAAAGCTTGTTAGCAACATTTCACTTGGATGTAGCAGATATGGATTGCCGGCTTGTCTAGAGAAGGTGTCGTTTCCCGAGATGTAACACGGAGACTCACCAGTCTTTGGGTCCAACTTTGCCTCATTGAGGTATCCAACAATCTTCTTGATGGCCTCAACAGAGCCATTCATCTTGAAGTTGCCACCAACTGCGTTGTCAAAAAGTTAGCATGGTTATAAAGGGTTGAAGAAGTATCCAAGTCAAGAAAGAGTATAAAGTGGAAAGCCAAGCTCCCAAGACAGCTCTGAGGGCATGCATTAAGAGGCCAGCTCTTGAAATTATGCGAAAACAAGAGTATTGTATGACGTACCAAAGAATTGACGCGCCATCTTTGCGTAGATATATTATTTCGTGGGTTTGGGAAGTAAAGTTGTGGTGTTGATAGAGATGATCTGGAGTCTTGGTAATCAAGGCGATCAGCAGTGTATTTGGCAGATGCTTTCTATTCAATTTGACACCTTGGGAGCTCCGAGTCAAGATAATGGAGTGATATGTTTTCGTAAGATAAGTAGGGTGATTTGATGTAGGTGGTTGTTATCAGAGTCTTCAAAGATGCTTTGGCGGGGTTATAAGATGCCCCACCATTTTGTAGAATGATGCCAGTGCCGAGTTGGGCCAACCCGAACCCGGTCCTTCCCTTTCTCCCGCACCACGCCACGTGAGTAGCGACCCGCCTTTTATGACGGAGGGAAAGAAAGGGCATACATACATAAATAGTCTTATTATTGCAGCTTCGTGGGAAATCTATAGCCATTAAGTGGTCCCGGAATGATCCGTATGGGCACACAGGCGATTTGCGCCCCCTTCAAGGGGTGAGATGCACAGTTACCAAGCCAAGATATGGTTGGGCACTAATTACAAAACTCCAAGGGATATCCCAATATCCCATCCCCTCTTGACAAGTCACTCATATAAGGAAGAAGTCGTTCCACTTTCTTTTCTTTGGGGCAGTTAAATGCAGCTTGTAAGTTGAACAGTAAGTTTTGTATTGGTATCGTACAATAAAGACATAAATCACAGTGGTATCAAGTCGTCAAGTCATAAAACCCCCCAGCAGTTTCCCAAAATTGAACCTCCTCCCAAAGACCTAAATCAATAAGACTGATCAGAATACCAGATTTCATCAAGCAAAGCTCTATACTCCAAAGGTATTACACCAAACAGCAAGCAAGACTTTTCTTTTGCGGCGCCAGTCTAAAAATGTATAGAAGGCGATGCCGTTCACCAGCCCCGACTACTATCCTCGCTGGGAGGCCTTGAATACCGACGAGGACGTTGTTGGAATGGGTGTGCTTGTGTGTCCCTGAAGACTGGAACTATTCTTGGTTCGGTTGCCCTTCGCTCATAATACGGCTGATCATCCATATATGCCTCAGCTTCTCGCTCCCGCCTCACATAATCATTGCGTGGTCGGAATTCTCGTTCTGGTCGAAAATCTCGCTCTTGTCGATACTCTCGCTCTTCGACCCATCTATTGTCGTACCTTGGAGACAAAGGTGGCTCCGGGTATCGAGGGTCGTATTGGTCTCGCGCACCGTATGCCATTACGGCCCTCGGGTCTCTTGGTGGCTCGTTGATAACAATCGGAGCCATCCTCTCGGGTATCATAGGTCTTGGAGGCGGAGGAGGGTATCGCTCGCGCTTTGTGAGACCAAATCTTTCTGCATCAGCATCGATTTTACCGGCCTGATACGCGGCAGCAACTGGATCGATGGCAGGGGCTGCTCGTGGAGCCTCGGGGACATATGGAACCCTTCCATTAATTGCGGGTGGACCACCGTCGAACACTTCGTTAAATCGACGTGGCGATGTAGGACGATCTTCGATATAGTATGTCTTGTGGTGCTCGCGGCGACGGCTTTGGTTTCGCTGAGGTGCACGATTGAAGCTAAAGCGTCGATGGTTACGCCCTTTCGATTTGGAACTTCGTGTGTATATTGTGTTCTCAGAGCTCACATCTGAATCACTTCCTGTGTCCGAGCCATGACTATCGGAGTCATAGTCTGACGACGAACTCGAACTCTTGCCGTGGTATTTCTTGGGCGCACGCCGCGACAAGGATCTTGAGATTGGCTTTGGCTTTGGTTTACTGGCATCTCTCTCTCCTCTGACAAGTATAGCGCCTCCACCACCACCGCCTCCGCCTCCTCCTACTCCAGGACCTCCTCCTCCAGGACCTCCTCCTCCAGGACCTCCTCCTCCAGGACCTCCTCCCCCACCTGCTCCTCTCTCTTCCTGTGGGGGCGGCCTTAAAGCCGCCGCTCGATTCCTCTCGATGTTCTGGAGCAAGACTATAGGGTTCAAGCCATCCATGGGTGCACGTGTGAGATACACCGTCATGGTAGTAGTCTCTCTCTTTCCATTCTTAAGGTCCTTCTGTCTCATATCGATTTGTGCGAGGGACCACCCAAAATTTGGATCTATCTCATTCGTGGCTTGTTGATCCAAAAGCTTCGTGATTTGGCCAGACTGGAAGAACGCTAGCTCTGCTTTCTTTTCGGCTGCGGTCACAATCTTTCCACGAGCATCATTAAGCTTCTTGACTTGTTTCAAAATATCCCCCTGGGCTAATCTTTCTTCCACGACTTCGGCTCTAGCCCATGTTGTCTTTTCCTTTGGGTCCACGGGAATGGCCTTCTTGATTGTAAAGGCAACATATGAGGTGAGTTTCTTCTTGCATGATTTCTCGTCCAACTGTGGACGGGGTGAGATATCGACAATTTTCGTCGAGTTGACTTGTGGTCGCATCATTGGAGGTGGGGGCCCACCTTGAGGAGGACGGAAGCCTCCTGGCAGTGGGGGACGAAAGCCTGCCGGCGGGGGAGGAGGGCCATTTCTCCCTGGAGGAGGGGGTGGTGGCGGAGGACCTCCTGGAGGTGGGCCTGGCATAGTTTCTAAGTGTTGCAAGGTGAAGAGCTAGGTAAAGTGCGATATGGGACACGTGAAGTGTCAGTGACGATGAGTCGGGCGAGGATGGAGGGGATGCCAAAAGATATACACGGTTCCCTGGGCGAAATCTTTTCAGAGCCGCACCACGGTAAATCAAAGGATGGTAGTGATTCCTAAAAGAAAAGAAATATGCTGATCTTTAGGAATGAGGCGGACGAAGTATTTAGGTAGGTGAGGGGAAAAGGGAGTGGGTGATGCACAGCTGTGGCTTCATGAACCGCTGCCTTCGGGGGCGCAATGCAATGCAGCAATGCAGCAACGCACTGGGGTTTTGGTGGTCTGCAGGCTCACCGAGTAGCGACAATAAAAAGGTCCTCCCCAAGGAACAGCAGGGGCTACCTAATTAATTGCAACGACGGTTCAGAAAACAAGCCATCGAGTCATCTCCTAATGCGGGGACATGCTTTTGAAACAATACGAAAGCTCACAATTCTCCTATCTTCAAGTGTGCTAACAGCGGGGTCATAGAATGGGAAAGAAGTATTACCTCCCAAAACCCGCTCAAGAGTCGAGGCTGTGCTGTACTCCTAGGCAACGACTCATATCGCGGGACAGTTTGAGGCTCCCATGTTCCTCGCCTTACTATTGGGGAATGGCTGCATGTCCTTCACAAGGCAAAAACATCGATATCAGCACTAGCGAAAAGCAACACCTCAGCTCGCCATGGTGGCTTATGCAGACTACTTCTTTGAAAAACATGTAGGAAAGCATACGGACATTACGAGAAGACCAGAAAACCCGAACTATTCGGTCTGGGCACGCTCCTCCGAATGCGACCACGATTCGACTGGTGAGGTCTTACGCACAGATGGGGTACTGTATGTAGTGTAGTTTACTTGGTGCATGTACGATGTCAATGTCGTTGGATTTAGCACAAAGTCGCTAATCTTGCGGTCATGTGATGCCAGAATCATGCATCACAGAGTGCAAGTTCTCTATCTGTATTTCCCTTTCGTTTTTTCCTCAAAATCGAACTCAATCCATGAAGTATCAATGTGTTTCGAGGCTGCCTCTTGTATTCGAAAAATCCAGTTTTCTGGAAGTGGGCTATGCGAAACACCCTCTCGCCAAAACGAGGCAAAATGCGAACCGTTTTCCGAACCACATTGCAAAACTGGACGCCCGGCGACAACAAACCACAAGACCATTATTGCATCAATATTATCGAGCCTCGGGCGAATGTTTTCTTGATTCCCTCAGATCAAATCCTTTGAGTTTCTAGCAAGTTCTCAACTCGGTCACAGCATCACGCACAGTCGGGCGTCGTTTGCTGACAGAAGGGGGTATAAAAATCATTAAGTTTGATGTCTGATATCAGAAGACAAGCGATGGAACCCTCCAAATGATTACAGGATTTGAAAGCCGACAAGTATTTGTCAGGCAGACTCAAATTTGATGACGAGCACCCCCTGCACATGTGTTGTGCTATACATATTTTTGGTCTACAGCATCTTCTGCATCTTGATGTCACTTCCTTGTACAGAAAAGAGTATGCGTAAGCGGAGAGTGCTATTTCATGATCGTGGCAGCTCTCTATCTCTATCAAGCTGGGCGTTACCGCTTTGATGCATTGCGAGCCTGATATCTGGATGTCTCCTACAGCCAGCCTTGTATGAATAGCATGATTCCCCAAATCCTACTCAAACCTATGGTGCGAAGTCAAACTCAACAGCGCTTTGTACCTCGATACAACCCGTCAGAGGCCTCATACGTACCCTGCCTGATGAGGTGCAGCAACTCAGCCACGATACACGGGGGGCTACAGTACGATCAATGGAATCCAATACAAGCACACATGCAGGCATAGATTCTTCATCATTACATGGGAGGAGAGGATTACGAATGCTTCAATTGCAACTTTATTTATGGTTGATGTCAATCTAAAGTCCCATCCCACCATTCGCCAACCGACCCCGCATGTTCCATCCTCCACACCTTCGCTTTCTCCCGAAAACCATTTTACAGCCAGCCATACAGAGCACAGATCCAGCTACTCGGCGCCCAGTTTTGCAGCTGATGCAAGCTACGCCCAGGGCCAGTGACAAGGATAGCCACTCGGGTTTCTCACCTACCCACACTTCGGTAGCAACCTATCGTCCGTACGAGTACGACAGGGCTTTCGACGTTACACAAGGTGGTTTCACAGCGTGTCAACGCATTGATCTTCCCGAGGGTATGCTAGACAATATGCGATGTGATAGCTGGCGTCGTGCTAGATGAGTGAATATCAGCCCATTGCTGTGCTTGTGTCATGCTCTCTCGTTTGTTTACAGAGATATCTAGGTAGAATTCATGCCGTGAGACGCTACTTTGTGGTGGAATCAGGAATTAGCTTGTATTTTCTTCTTGGTTTGCCCTGCTTGTCGTTTGGAATCGAGTTAACAAGCGTGTCACTTTCCACCTCTGTGCTTGTCCTTTCTTTTTACTGTCACCGACTACCAGCCTGCAGTACAGGATGAGGTTATACTTCCGCATCCGGCAGAAACCACCGTGTCCGAGAATACGAGACTTGGGCAGCAACGCAGAACTGTGATGCGAGCGCCCGTGTTCTTGGAGACCGATTAAAGCCGCATCACATTATGGAATGCACCCTGTTTCTCGGTCCAGGAACCGATCGAGATTTGTTGAGCCGTCGTTCCAGAGCCGCATTATCGCTATGCACTGCGCAACCTCGGTGTCAGGCGTCTGGCAATCCAAGAACTGCTTCCGTGTAGTTTTGGTGCCAATCAGTGCCTTCTTGCACTCAATACCAAACAGTCAAGCGGGATATGCCAAGTACCTCATCACAGGTGAGCCATATCTACACCCACCATGCAGTAGGATACACTGGTAGATACTGCTCCACACACTGATCTGATCTCCAAGTCTCGCGGTGGGAAATCAATCTTACGTAGCCACGAGTTTGCTTCAGACAATCCTTTGAAATGCACGACAAACAGCCCTCACCAGAATCATATACTCCCACTTGCAAACCCTCCTCCTACAATGCGTCCACTGAGCCTCAGTGGTACCACATGACAAGGCTTCAACGTACTGTACCACAACGCAAGGCTATAACAACCTTTATTCCAGCCCATCCATCGAAAAACTCAACTCAAGCCCAACCATAATCGCCATCAACATGCATGCCTTCACGGGACTCACCACCCTTTCCTCCCACCATAAATCCGCATCCGCATCCTCCTTCCTCACTCCTCACTCCCCTTTCCCTTTCCTTCCACCCAAAGTATCCTAAACATGTAACCTATTATGAACAAGAATTCCCAATACAAACAAACCCCACCTATCCATCCATCCATCCACTCATCTCTAACAACATCTCCACTTATCAAGTCTTCCTTCCCCCCATCAAACCCCAAACCACACAGCCAAAATGTGCACACATCATGAACTTTCTATAACCTAAACTACTCATTTAATCAATCTATCTATCCATCCATTCATTCAACATACCATCACACCCTATCTATCCATCCAATCCCTCAACCCTCAACCCTCCATCCATCCATCCACCACCAGACACACACTGAACCCAATAAACCCCCCAACCCCCGAACACCGTGACTTGCGCTCTACATCCACATATCCGTTCTTTCCCTCATAAAAGATAAGCCAGTTAACCAGTAAGTAAGTAAATAAATGCTAAATGCCGCTTAATTATTATGAAGATTGTCACGTCGTATGTATATATGTATCTGTATGTATATATATATATGCCGGAACGAGGCTGGAGAACAGCAGGGGGAAGTGATTGAGAATAGTCATTTAGTATTAGATACCTCTCACTGGTGGTCTGGTCTGGTCTGTATGGTTGATAAATAGGACTCGTACTTATTATTCACGAATAACCAAGACCTGGTGGACGAAAGACAGAGAAAACCAGTTTCTCATTCAACTATCTACATCCCCTGTACACACTATCTGATATTCCACTCCACTCCACCCAACCCCACCAATATCATCCCATTCCATTCCGTTCTGAGACCAAAGCTCATCAAGACAGCCGTCAGCATCAGTCTATATACACATTCAACACCACCCACACAATCATCCATCCTAACACTCCATCACACAGACAATAGTATTAAAATTAATAATTACTCCATTCAACACTCAATCCCCATGTCAAAAGAAAAACAAACCGGGGACGTTCTCTTTCAAAGCGAGTGTGGAGCTACCCTTCAACAGATCAGCCGTCTCTAGTTGTTAACGCCATTCCATCCCATAAAAAGCGATTTTCAACAAGCCTTGAAATCATCCCCAGGTGAAAGGCACTACGGCAAAAAGGGTATCTTGTCGCGTTCTGCGCAAAAATAAACGAAAGTCGACAGGTTGCAAGTGCAAAAGACAGGTTGAGGGTGTGGCGTGAAAGGCTGGTAGCGAAGTCTGGATCCGAGACAAAGGCCCCACGATACGAACGGGGGTCCAAACGCAAGGCTGGCGCACGCCCTACGAGCTCGCCAGCCTTGTTGAGGCTTCACACGGCACAGTTTAACGTAAAGGCTGCTTGACGTCCTGCACGCCATTTGCAATGACCTCTCTGAGTGCCCATCGGGGTGGGCTGACGATCCCTTGCAGGCCGTTTGCCTTCTGCCACTCCTTCTCCATTTCTGGGGTCACACCATCTGGGAGGTGTTCAGCACCGCCGGCTACACCGGTGGAGAATTTGAGCTGGAGGACGTTTCCGATCTCATCACATGCTGCGAGGACACGGTCCATGTCATCCTTGTTGTGAGCAGCGGAGACGCAGAAACGAGCGCGGGAGGAGACGAGTGGAGTAGCGGGATATCCGACAATGACGACGGAGATCTTGCGACGGAGCATTTCGTGAGAGAAGGCTGGCATCTTGGCGGGGTTGTACAGAACAATGGGGATGATGGGAGAGTCGTCATGACCGTACACAATGAATCCGAGACGCTTCAATCCCAGGCGGAGATATCTCGAGTTGAATGCAATACGTTGGAGACGCTCTTCACCTTGTCCGGGAACAATATCGCCATTGATGATTTTGAGAGCGCTAAGGATCTGCATGAGAACAGGAGGCGTAGGTGATTCTCCGTAGATAGTAGCTGCGTTTGTAGCACGGAGCTTATCGATGATGTGCTTCTCGGCAGCAACGTAACCACCGTTGGCGCCAAAGGATTTTGTCAAGGTTCCCATAAGGATATCAATTTCTGAAGGATCAATGCCGAAGTAATCGCAGACACCGCGGCCACGAGGACCGAGCGCACCAACAGAGTGAGCTTCGTCGACAAATAGATGGAACTTGTATCTCTTCTTGAGCTTGAGTATGCCGGGCAGGTCACACATTGTTCCTTCCATAGAGTACAGACCCTCAACAACTAGCAGGATCTTCTTCCACGGGCGATGAGTGCGAGGTTGCCCTTGGGAAATGGCCTCACGCAAGGTCTTCTCAAGATCAGCCATATCGTTGTGCTTGAATGAGGTGATCATTGCGCCTGATAGACGAGCTCCAACACGGATGGAGGCGTGGTTCAACTCATCAGAGATAATGAGTGATCCCTTGCCAACCAATGCAGGGAACGAGGAAGCATTCGTGGCGAATCCCATGGAGAAAACCATCGCTGATGGCTTACCAACAAACTTTGCGATTTTGTCTTCCACCTCCAAGGCCAGATCATTAGTTCCAGAGTCGGCTCGAGGGCTGACGGCACTGATTCCATACTTCTTAATGGTTTCCTCGACGGCATCCGCACATGGACCCTCGGACTGAGCGAAACCGAGATAGTTGTAGGAGCTCATGTTTAGTGTTTCGGTGTACGTGCCAGTAAATTGGTAATTTTTGTTGAAATCATTCGTTTTTCTGTCCATGAGAGTAATATATCTACCAGGAACTCCTGTGATTGGTCGAGCGAAGCAATCGTCGATACGCAACTTCAGCCTGCGGACGTAGAAGTTGTCAAAGTCGCTGTTCAGGGCAGCATAGCCATTGGCGTCCTTCAGGTGTCTGTAATGGTCTGGTCTAAATCGCTTTCCGAAGAAGTCTCGAACATGCCCAAAGACTATTAGGACAAGGTAGCTTATATAAGTTGTCAAGAGGTAGTAGTAGGGCGGTTCATCGATAATGGGCTCCGCGAGCTCTCCTCCCATGTGTTTGCTAACATAGCGATGGCTTTGGTTTCCAAGAGGACCGAACTGTGCATCCATTTTGGCCTGTCTATTTGCCTCGGCAACAGAGGGTGGCTGAAAAAGCGTAGTCGGGGGTTCATCCATATTCGCCTCGCCCGCCTTTGCTGTTGACAGAGAGATTGTTGGTAATGACAGTGAGGGGGCGCTGATATGAGGAGATGGGTTGTTGAGTAGGTATTGCTGTTGCGCCTGTACCGCAGATAGGAGAGCTGCTTGGGCAGACTGTTGCTCCTTGCCCTTGGGTGATGTAGTGAAGAATTGTGCTAGTCTGTTACCCTTGGACGTAGATGGCCTCCTAGGCGCGGGTTTATCTGACGGTGCAGTAACCGTGGTGGCAGAACTGGCAAACGGGTTTCGAGGAATTCTTTGAGGCATTGTGGTCATGGACTGATGCTCTTGCTGTTCAAGCAGAGAGATGAAGGCTCGAGGTGTAGTGTTGGAGACAGGTTATTCGTACAACGGTTTATTAGGTGGAATGCGGTCTAGGATATCGGTTGGTGAGGTATATGGAAGATCAATGAGGCGCAGATTCGTTTACACGACTGGGGCTGTGAGTTGTAATTAATTGGTGGCTAAGTCTGTTGGAGAAAGCAGTGTTAGTGACGAGTCTACTTGCGTGGGATTGATGTAAAGGATGGAAGAGGCCTTCTGCGCCTTGCGCCTCGAAGGCTGAGCTGTGGTATGGAGTTCGCATCTTCACCGACCGTTCCAAAGGTCGATGTCGAGACCAAGACCAAGTGCCAACCCCAAACAAGGGAATTGGGCGGTATCATGACATCAGTTGCATAGGATATAAGAATAAGAAAGATGATGATGCTTACCAAGGAATGCGATGGCGAGGGAATGGGAGAATGGGATGTTGATTATGAGGAAGGCGCGTGTGGAGGGTGAGACGGCAATGAAGCAGTTACACTGGCGACACCGACGAGAGATGGCGCTGCTCTCGGATGCAACCAAAGCTCCTTCCTTTCCCTTTGACACCGACCCGACCGTTTGTGTCTGTGTATTGTTGTCCGACACGGTTCGAGGGAGGGCAATTGGAGGAGAAGGTTAAGAAAGGAAAGGTATCGACGGATGTAGAAGAGGTGCAGGAGGAGGAGGTTGGGTGGAAAGGGAAAAGCTGTGGAAGTAGTGAGTAGTGAGTATAGTAGTATGACCGGTCGGCTTGTAGGAATGGCCGAGTATTCCGCTTCGCACTACGGAGGTACGCTTCACTTCAATTTTGATTAGTCGCCCCGAGTCCCCAGACGATGCAGGGGAGAGCTCTTTCTCTCTCTCTCTTTCGCTTGACGCTGTTTTTGATGACTTTTTTGATTTCTTCACTCCTTTCGCATGGGGATGATCAGGCTCACATCAGGATCAGCTCATCATCAGTCATCCAAAAGGTCCAAACGTCTTCTTTTCACCAGGATCTTATTGAGCCAAGCTATTCGCAAATTGCAACGCATCTCGATCAACCTTGACCGTGCCTGGCCACCACCTGTCATTCGCTCGCTAGAGGCGGGAGACTACAACGAGTACGCCCGGACTCTTCGGACCATGGCCATGCAATTTGGCTGGGGAAAGGGGTTCGGCATTGAATTGTGCATGTGTTGTGCATGTCATCATACCTCCGCAGACTTGTGCATTTTGTCATTTTGATTGATTCCATGTCATGTTATTTAATCTTTCATCATCTTGCAAAGGAACATTTCTTATGACGGCGAGTATTTACCTCAGGTAAGACCGTAAAGGTTGATGATTCAACTAACCGTAGGTCGTCTACCCTGTCGATTTGCGGCTAACAGGCGCAGGCGTCATGAATTGTCACCGAAGTTCCCGAACGACTTTTTCTTAAGCGCGCATGCCCCGACACAGATTTGTCACGAGACCGCACGTGATAATATGTAAACATGCGCTTGTATCTTCCAGGTGGGTGTGACAGACACAGACGGCAAAAGTATCATGGAGGGGTCATGGGATTTTTCAAATGCCTTCAACTGGTAGATTCCCATTATTGTCATACGATGTGGAGTTTCATCCAGATGAAAGCTAAAAATTCTTATTTTGGGTTTAAGCCTCATTGGCAGCCGCTGACGTCGAGTCCATTTCAACCAACCAAAGTCATGCAGGAACAAGAAGCGCCAAAAACTCCAATCGATGCATGCAAGCGATATCCGAGTAACCGTAGGGAGTACGGTACGGTTAGATTCAAACTCTGTTTGTAATCTGGCTGGCCTGGCTTACATTTTCGGAGGTCGGGGTCAGGCACGCACGGCCATCAGACCGGTATCGCATGGATTTCTCCGCATTATTCCGCCACGCGTCGCGTTCTCCTATCAAACTTCCTCGCCTCTCCTTTCCCCATAAGCTTCCCCTAAGAACCGTTAGGTATGGTATACAATCAATTGCATTACATTACATTATCAAAACCTCCATACGACCGTCGCCACCCCTAGACATGACCGAGTCCAAAGAACCTGTGGAGCTATGGAGACATTCCTCCCCGGAGACCACTCAGATGTGGATCTTCAAAGAGCGGGTTGAGAAGAAGTATGGGGTCAAATTAGACGGTTATCGAGGCCTTTATAATTGGTCAATTGAGAATATTGAAGATTTTTGGAGAGAGACATGTCTCTTTACAGGTGTCCATGCCAAAAAGGCGGGGACGAAGGGGCTAGTAGATGCATCGTTTGATCAAGTGAGTAATGTCTTCCCCTTTTCCACGTGACATTGAGAGTGTTATTATCTTTAGAGCTCCAGCATGGGATGATAGAATTCCATGAGAATTATCTGTACCTACCTACTCTTGATTTCATAATCCAACCTTAAGCTTTGGGCAAACCTAATGTCTCCTATTGAGTATCATCAAGAGCCTAAAACTGCTTTCCCCAAGCTGTTCTCAATGTTCAGCAAACGCCATAACAGAACAGCTTACTTGAACTACATGAAACACTACTAACTAACATCAGATTCTAGAAAAAGATGCCCCCATGTTCCCCCGTCCAGACTTCTTCCCCGGGACCGAACTCAACTTTGCTCAGAACCTCCTCTATCCACTTCACCCGGAGAGCCAGAATCCCGTCAAAGACCAAGACATCGCCATCATAGCGGCCACAGAAACATCACGCTCCGAGGTTACTTGGGCAGAGCTCAGAAAACGAGTTGGAGAATGCTACAATGCACTTCAACATCAGGGGGTGAAGCCTCTGGATAGAGTCGCGGGGTTTGTGGGGAATCATACTAATGCTATTGTTGCCATGTTGGCTACTACTGCTTTAGGGGCTATTTGGACTGCTGTCAGTCCTGATACAGGAGTTGGAGCTGTATTGGACAGGTGAGTAACTTTAAGATGTTTGTGATTTTCTATAGTATAACTGCTTTTCTGCGTCAAATTATTTTTCTTTTGAGCCAGCCACGCAATTTGTTTCAGCTCCTCCTTATCATATCGATCAGATCTAACATGATTCAGATTGGTACAAATTGAGCCTGTGGTCTTATTTGCCGACAATGCTTCATTTTACAACGGCAAGATACATCCAACGAGTGTCAAAATCAAAGAAATAGTAGCTTCGTTGCCAAAACTCCAAGCACTGGTTATATTCGAGGAAGTCTCAGCAGTCAAGGTCAAAGAGCACCTGGACGATCTAAAACCGCCAACCGGTTCCTCATACACATACCAAGAGTTCCTCGCACGGCAAGTAACAGAAACCCCTCTTAACAGCATTCTACTAACCCTCAACCAGACCACCTACACCAGACACAAGCATCACCCAAAATAGATTTACACTCTTCCCCCCATCCCATCCCGTCTACATCCTCTACAGCTCCGGCACGACCGGAAAACCAAAATGCATCGTTCACTCCTCCTTCGGAACCCTCATCCAGCACAAAAAAGAACACATCCTACACTGCGACATCCTCCCCCACGACCGCCTCTTCTACTTTACCACAACCACGTGGATGATGTGGCACTGGTTAGTATCTGGCCTCGCCTCCGGCGCAACAATAATCCTATACGACGGCTCCCCTTTCGCGCCCCACGGCCCCCTCACAATGCCCCTCCTAATCGACGAACTCTCCATAACCCAATTCGGCACCTCGGCCAAATACCTCTCCCTCCTCGAACAGAAATCCATCTTCCCTCTGAAAAACGGCTTAACACTCAAGAGCCTAAAAGCCATCTACTCCACCGGCTCCCCTTTGGCACCAAGTACATTCCAATACGTATACGCCGCATTCGGCCCGAACATCAACCTAGGAAGCATAACAGGCGGCACAGACATAATCTCACTCTTCGGTGCCCCCTCCCCCCTCTCCCCCGTCTACACCGGCGAAATCCAACAAAAAGGCCTCGGCATGTCCATCTTCGCCTTCTCGCCCTCCGGAACGCCCCTCACCGACTCCTCGCCCGGCGACCTCATCTGCTCGCGCCCCTTCCCCTCGCAACCCGTATCCTTCTTCGGGCCCTCGGGCATGTCCAAGTACCGCGAGAGCTACTTCGAGCTGTTCCCCAACGTGTGGCACCACGGGGATTTCGTCCGTTTCAACGAGCGCACCGGCGGTATGGTGATGCTGGGGCGCAGCGACGGGATTCTCAAGCCCAGCGGCGTGCGCTTTGGCAGCGCCGAGATCTATAATATCCTGCTAAAGTACTTTTCCGCGGATGTCGAGGACGCGCTGTGTATTGGGCGGCGCCGGGAAGGCGATGACGATGAGGTCGTGGTGCTGTTTCTGAAGATGGCTGGCGGCAGGGTGCTGGGGGAGGAGCTGAGGGAGCGGATCAGGGCGTGTGTTAGGAGGGAGTTGAGCGCGAGGCATGTGCCGGGTGTTATTGAGGAGTGTGTGGAGATCCCGGTTACTACTAATGGGAAGAAGTGAGTTTCGTCGTCCTAGCCTATTTGCCCATCATTTGAGAGTGAGGGGTTTTGGTTTGCTAACGCGAGATAGGATCGAGGTGGCTGTCAAGCAGATTCTGTGCGGGATGAACGTCAAGACTAGCGCCAGTGTTGCGAATGCAGAGTGTTTAGACTGGTATCGAGAATGGGCTGCCAAGAATTAGATTTAGATCCATGACCATAACTAGCTCTCAAGGAATTTAGACTAAATAGATTTCACCATACTGTATACACCACAACGTGGTCTCTTACCTAACCATAGAATTAACATGACATCAATTTCCGCATTCAACACCCTGCACAATGCACTACAATACAGCAATGAACCTCAACTTGCTTGCCAAATCTCAACTTCAGCGAGCATGCATTTCTATTCCAAGCAACGGTAAAAATCAGCGGCAGCGGTCGAGAACATCACAGTATCTTATCGTTTACTCCGGTACTACTCGAGTATAATCTCAGTTTTTCTTTCTCAAGCGTCCCATCCCCCTCCTTTCTACTCCCCGCTCCCCACCCCGCATACACGCACATACAACACCAGTCTTGCTCTTATACATACACGTGCCCAAACTCTTCTCCGTACTCCTTCCTATAAATCAAACCTTCTATCCAATCCAATCCAGATTCCAGGTTGAAACTGCAAGTCTGCAACGAGTTATGAGAGCTGGGTTTTGGGTGGAGGGGCAGCAGGGTGAGTACTAGTGGATTTACATGTGGGATTATTACAGTATCGAGGGTGCGATGTTTACAGTAAATCTCAAAACGAACGGCGACCTGTTAATTTACACCCATGAGTAATTGTCTTTTATGTCTTGCATTCTTATAATGTATAAGTTAAAATATATGTACTTTGCATTCCTTTCCAAACTCCGCATCAATCAATCAATCAATTAATCAGCAAGATATCCCACGATAGGATATTTCCTCCTAAGCACCATCGAATTAGCATTCATTTATTTATTCATGAGCACAATCCTCTCCTCTCCTCACCCCTCCTCCCATCTATCTCCCCATAC